>JASCZW010009918.1:0-39594 GCA_034211315.2 Aedes japonicus
TTTCGCATCTCTTTCAATTCATTCTTATGTGCTAAAGGACGCTTGCATGTGTCGGTCTCAGGAGACAGAAATTTACATGATATTTTGGTAGTGTGTAGTCATCAGGATCTTCCAGAACGCTCTTCTTGCAGAACTTCCAATGGGCTTGTTCCTGCAGACTTTTTATGATATTTTTTGACCTGTTATACCAGATGCTTTCGGGGATCTCGTGGAAAGAACGACCAACAATAGGAACTATGCGGAAGGAATAAATAGAAGCAGTCCTGTGAATGTACTACAGCCGTGCTCCATTTATGCTCCAACTTTAAGAAAGTTGCACGGATTCCAGTGTTCGAAAGTGAGAACTGTCCAGTTTCATTCTCAAAATTATCAATTTTCATTGTGAGCGAATGTTCTGGTAAGTATTCTCAGATTTCCAAACGGGATAGAGTTTTTGCGTTTAATTCTTCTCTTCCCAGAAAGCGAGTAATGAGGTTCTGTAACCTTAAGCATTCGAACGCTAGGACAAGATTTAGTGCTCATGTCCCATGCCCCAATCTCCCGTATCTCTCGTTAGAAATTATTCGAGAACATCTTACAAATGGTTATCTTTTTTCTACATGGGGATTTTTAGAAGTTCAAGGATCTACGAGTCTTTAGAAAACTTAACATTGGCAGAAGCACATGTCTTCTAATCAGTGGCGTCTCGGCCGCATGTTCAACCTGTTCATTGAACAAAGTAATGATTATTATTTTATTATTATTATTGTTCTCGTGATTTTCAGCCTCGAGCTGGTTCATCTCCTTCGTAATTACTTAAATACCTTTTGTGACCTGTCCGAGGTGAGATTTGAACTCGTGACTTTGTGTGAGATGTATGGATGTTAATGTAAAGAGAATTGAGAAATTTACTCCAATGAATAATTCCTAGACCAGATCAGGCATCGAACCAAATCAACTTCAGCATGGTGTTGCGTTTGTAGCTGCGTTAGTTGATCAACTTTGCTAATGGAAGACCTTGATTGTTGTCGTACTTCATGTAACAACAACCATTGCCAGACGAATAATAAACTTTGCAAATCCTCTACAAGATATTTACTGCCATATTCAATTCAATCAATTCATCAGATAGATAATTACAGATAATTGTAAACAAATTTTCCTCTTCCAGTCACTGATGAACGCCTTACATCCCCATTGTAATTACATTTGTCTATCACAATATTTCATCTGACTTTTGTGCAACCTTAGTCCCCAATAGTAACACGCAATACCTAATTTCCCACAATCCCACACCACAAGGCTCTCACCTAAATTTGCTCACAGCATCCAGTCGGTTTCCCTCTTCCTCCCAACAGCCCTCACCTCCTTCTATCGTATGATTGACATCTCCCCGAAAATCGGCTTTGTCCGTTGCTAAGGACGAAAGTTCAACGAACGTTCATCATCAGCAGACAGTTCCGGTGTGAATCTGTGCGTGCGTGTGATACATTAATGTGCGGTAAGAGCCGTCTGGCCTTATTTTACGCCGTAGGCGGGCGGCTACCCTCGTCGTCACCAATATCGGTCCCACGAGAGGAAGAAGAAAAAGCCAAACAAAAATATTAAATCCAACCGAACGAACGACAATGCCTGCAAGGCACGAGATGGCGCTCACTTTCGGTCGGGTCTACGGAGAAGTGGAGGCCGGATGAGAGATGCCTCCGAAGCCTTCCTTCCTTTTTCATTTTTATTTTCGGATGAACGAACATTGGTCGGATCAAGGGAAACTTTTCGCACAAAAAGCATCGCTTTGCTAAACACTTGGCGTACAGCCGCCGGAAATATTTCTCTCTCAGTCCCCTTGATTCGTTCTTTTAAGGATCAGTCAGGACAATCACCTTTGGTGTTAGAGAAAAAAGATAAAAAATTACAGAAAAGTTTTCTCGTTCACCGATGCTTGTTGGTTTTCAAATGCAATTTTATGATAGCGTAAGTGTTGAGTTTTCCACGAGAGACAGTTGAAACGTTTTACCGAGCAGCTACAAACCTTGTTGATATCGGAGGTTTGGAAAAATATGTATTTATGCAAAATTTAAAGGAATTAGTTGAATAATTCCTGAGAAAATAGTAAGAAGTTTATCTGATAGCAGCTCAAAAACAAGTCGTGATGATCAGAAAATTCAGCCTCCAAGCTAATGGGATGAGCATGAAAAACTATCAATTAATTTGTACTTTGTAATGTGTACAAATGTAGCTACAGGGTTGTGGCCACTCATTTTGATTCACCTATACAATCACTTCAGTATTATTGATTTAGTTTATTGGTCGTTGGTTTATTTTGGTTGTAAAACAAATTTAGTAGTTTTTAGCCATTGATTATAACAAATGTAGAGGAGATAGGGTCAAGTGTGCCATCAGGCATTTTATGGATAACTATTAATAAATCGATCGAATGATATACTACAAATTCATTTTGTTGCGATTTTAGACATGATTAACACAATTTAAGGCAGAATTATCTGTTATCTTTTTATTTATTATGGCGATCATCAAAAAGCGCGAAAGTTATAATGTTCTTTCCAATTTCAACTTCCAAACCGTTTATGCTTGTAATCTTTTCCTTGTTTCAGGACTGGTAGCAGGTAAATTTTTTAGTGACTTTAGCATTTACTAAAAGTCACTATTGTCACTGAAATTTTACTTAAGTCACTATTTTCCTGAAAATGTGTCACTAAAGTCACTTTTTTACAGTAATCACTTCTATCACGTGAATATTTCGGCGAAAATAAAACAGACTTACTTTGGCATCTCTTCAGAATGATTCAACACTATCTGACAATTTTTGTTCTAGGAATGACAAGTTATGTAGATGAAAAAAAATACCTTCTATTGTTTTAAATATCCTACATTAAAAATAAGAACAAAATAAAATTTGGTTGTTAAGTACTAAACATACATTGTTATCATTTTTCCAAAACTAAAAATAAACTGAACATCTCAGACTATGAAGACTTCGACCCGTCGTATGGGGATACTCTATCTCTTTTTACCCTTCTTACATCAATAGAAGGGTATTAAGATCGCTTGAAAACTTGACTTTTTATCCGAGGCCCACAGGGCCGAGTGTCATATACCATCTCGACTCAGCTCGACGAACTGAGCATATGTCGTGTGTATGTATGTGTGTGTATGTGTGTGTATGTGTGTGTGTGCGTTACAAATAATGTCACATCGGTTTCTCAGCCACTCTGTGAACTGATTTCAGTTCTGTTGACGGCAAATGGAAGCTACAACATTCCCATAGAACGCTATTGATTTTTTTCATTCGGACATTTCGTTACGAAGATATGAACGAAACAGTACTTGAAGGCCTATTATAATAGTAATCAAACAGTTTAGTCTCCGATTACATACTGAGCTATTTGTGTACCGATTTTAGTTTTGTTGGTGCCAAATCAATGCTATGAAATCTCTAAATAACTGGTCAAAATTTCATTATGATTGGATAATCCTTCATGGAGATATGACCAAAACAATACCTGAGAGCACATAATTGTGAGATGGTAACATACTCGTTGCAGTGCAAACCGAACAAGACCAATCACACAATCGATGCCGCTTGCATTCTATTGTGTCGCATCTGTTGCGTTGTATAGCACATACAGCGGACTAGCCATACTATGCGACTGTATAGAATTTGAGCAGCATCGATTGGCTCGAGTGGTCTGGTTTTGAACTGCAACGAGTATATTCGAAAATTAGTCTGTATATACTATAACCAATTTTACAACGAAAATGTACTTATTAAGCTTATTGAATCATTTTATGGACTGATTTTATGAAATTTCTAATATTTATGTAATTTCCCTTTATATAACTAACATAAACAGGTCATTAAAGACTATTAATGGTAATATTTTAATCACATTGCTGAACAATACGCTCAGGATTGACAAATAGTTCATTTTATAAACTGAATGTATGGCATATTGAATATCTCTGAATCTTCTTGGAATTTCTGATGAAAATATGTATCCAGTACAATATTGCCCACATTTGAATTCTGGTGAAGTGTAAGAAGGGTTCAGTCTCACCATCGGTGGATTAATGTGGGTTTTTATATTCTATTTAAGTTTGAATTGTTTGATATAATAAACGAAAAGCTTTCTCTCATGCCTAAGTGGAGAAATTTTGGTTACATGCTGCAGAAAATAAGTTGAATTGCATTAACTCTCCTGTACTAGAAAATGGCAATTTTCGACGGATTTTTACGTTAATAGGTGGCAACACTTACTCTAGTTTTTTTTATATTATGTTAACGGGACTTTCTGCCTCTTGGGGTGGTTCGTCATGCCTGGTAGATGGCCTGGGCCCAATACATCGAACCCATCAACACACGGGGCGAGACCAGCGGTTTTCCCACCCTTACAAAAAGAAACACATGAACAGAAACTTTCCTCTGAAAAATTTACCAACAGTGTCGACTGGAATTGATACCAGGCCTACTGGGGTGAGAAGTAATTACGCTTACCACACTGCACCGTCATCGCAGTCGATAACTCTATTTTGTGTGGTGGGTATTTCATTATCTTTTGTAGTGTGTGTGTGTGTGTGTGTGTGTGTGTGTGTGTGTGTGTGTGTGTGTGTGTGTGTGTGTGTGTGTGTGTGTGTGTGTGTGTGTGTGTGTGTGTGTGTGTGTGTGTTATGGCGGAGGTGATCAAATTACCACGATTTTGAGGGATCAATTGCACCCTCAGTAACTTTTCTAGCAAATTGAAGGTATTAATTGATAATTTATAAAAATCCAGTAAAACTTGATGTTTTCTTATACTCCACATTTACATCGATGATTTTATGTATACATTCTAATTTTGTAACATATTTTATCTGTTCTGTAAAATATCTACAATAAAAACAGTTTAGCACTTAGGGTAGTGATGTCAGCGTAGCTACTTCAATCGGCCTATGTACCAAATATGTAATTTATTCAGCTATAATAAAAAAATCATGTTGCTATCATATATTATTAACCATTTTATTGTTGTTCACTTCCACGTTATTTTTGATTTCCTCAAGTTTTTAGACATCATGACTTCATGACTAGTAAAAATGTTGTTACTGGAAAAACTAACAATGGAAATTTATAAGATTCGAATGTATATTTTTTAAATGTCTCATGTTAACACAAAGCAAAGGAACAAAATATGTTTAGAGTGAATAAAAATTTTCTCATTACTGAATGGCTGATAAATTAAACGTGAAAATAATTTAAGTGTTTTGAAGCAGTTTTATTTAAGTTTGTTTAGAAAAAAAATTGTGTTGGCTAGAGCTAAAACAGCTGGCATTGCCTTAAATAAGAAAATCAGGAAAAAATCACAAGATCATTGCATTTAATAAAAAAATACTATCGCGTGTGACGAAGTTGCATATATGAATAGACCCAATTTGGTCCGTATAGAGCGACATTACATCCATACTCCTCGAAAGTTTTCATTTTAATAAAGTTAGATGTTTAGTTTGTCGTAGTTTAAAAAAACGAGCGCCTAAATAAGCTTATCTTTGCAAGCAAATAACTAGTTGAATGTCTTTTGTAGCTCAATCACTTATGAGTAACAATGAAAAATGTAACCGGCCGCTGCTTATTAGGCTAAGGTAGGGGAAATTTACCCTATTTAAATGTTTGAAAATTGGAAATATTCTTCTTATCAACATGCAACCCTAGAGTGGACAGCAATTTCTGCTAGAACCAAAGATGTGAAGAGAAAGTATTGAGCACGGCAGATTGTGAAATTAAATAGAAGTAGTTGAAATTGAGCGTGATTGGAAGGCGGCATCCGATCAAGCATACAATCTCTTGCCTAGTTTGCTAATGCGTGGTAGGCAAAGGGAAGGGAGCCTCTTGACAGGCAAAATATTTTCCGGCTTGATCGTGCTCATATACCGTCAATGGCAAAGAGCAGTTCTAGCGTGTGAAATCGCTATGTGTTACACTGTCCAAAGGCTACATGTGACAGAATTCATTTTCCAATTAGAGGAGTTCTTAAGACACAACTACTAATGTTACACGGTTATCCCGGTTATGTCAGTTATACACGGATGCAGCCTTTCAAATATGGCCTACGCTCAATTTCAACTACTACTATTCAATTTTATAACCTGCCGTGTTCGATACTTTCTTTACATCTTTGGTTCTAGCAGAAATTGCTGTCCACTCCTAGGTTCGCATGTTGATAAGAAGGATATTTTTCAAAAACTATAATTGATTACGTGCTTCATGCAACAACAAAAACATGATTAATTAAATGTAGTTATTTGAAGATTTTTCTTTCAAAAAATCAATTTTTACATCCGTTTATCTAGTTTTTGTAACAGGTATTCAGATTGTGGTAAAACTGTGCATTAGACTAGGATATAAAACAAGAAAAAATATAATATATCAATGACTGGTACAGAATATGAATTTAGCTGGAAAGATGCAGTTTCAGTCAAAGTTTGAGCTTTGGATCAAAATTGTCTTCTAGAAAGTTGTTTCTCATGATTAGGCCCTTCTTTTGATGTGAATGAAAACTAGGGTAAAGGTATGTATTCATCGAAAAAGTTGTAGATGAGAAAATTCAAGCAGCTTCGTCTGAGTACAAAAATTTGCAGTTGTTGAAATGACCGAAATTTTTCCTACGTACTAGGTTGCCTGAAAAATCCCTTTAATATCAAACACAAAAATATTTCTTTTGCCAAATTCGGTTTTATTTCTCAGCATACTCTCCTTTTAGGTCGATACAGCGAGTCCAGCGATTTACTAATTTTTTTATCCCATCCGAATAGTACTCCTTCGGAAGTCCTTCAAAATAGCCATCGGTTTCAGCTATGAGGGTTGGGAACAGATAGAAGTTACTGAGGGCCAAGTCTGGTGAATACGGTGGATGGGGAACCAATTGATACCGAATTTCATTCAATTTTGCTTGAACAATTGAGGATGAATGAGCAGGCGCATTGGCGTGATGATAGAGCACACTTTTTCTCTACAAATGCGGCGGTTTCTTTTCTGGACTTCATCCTTCAAACGATCCAATAGCACTGCATAGTATGCGCCTGTTATGGTCTTACCATTTTCAAGATAATCGATGAATATTACACCTTGCGCATCCCTAAACACGGAGGTCATAACCTTTCTCGCCGATTGTTGCGGTTTCGGTGGCTTCGGAGCACTTCGCCCGGTGAAACCCACTATTTTGCCTGCTTCGATGATTCCGGTGTGTAGTAATGGATCCAAGTTTCATCCATGGTTATGAATCGGCGCACAAACTCCTTCGGATTGCGTGTAAACTTGCTCAAATTCTCCTGAGAGGTTGTAACAGGAATGCGTTTTTGGTCCACTGTAAGTAAACGCGACACCCATCGCGCGCAGAGCTTCTTCATACACAAAACGGAATGCATGATATTGCCAACTCGTTCCATTAAAATGCCTAAAGACATAGATAGCTCTCTCAATTTCACCTTTGACTGACCTCATTTGGGCTTCCAGAACGCGGTGCATCAATGGTGTTCCAGTTTGGCTTTGGTTTTGGCAGCCGTTTTCTTGCGTAAAAAATAGTAAAATAGGTCTCTTCTCACCAGTCTTGGTAAAAGTCATGCTCATTAGATTCAAAAGCGTGAATTTTCAGGCAACATAACATTGAATACCTATAAGTTTCATGTGAAAATCAAATGATAACTCATGACAACTAATCGTAACCAGAAGAATGAACGTTCAATTTCCAAAATGCTTTGATATTCATTTACGTAAACAAGTTCATTTTCAAAACGAATTTCGAAATGTCAGAAATGAAATTCGATCAACCACAATGTATATCATTTACCCGTCGGGATCGGAAAAATGCAAGGGCAGCCCAGTCCAGGGTATTCTTGCACAACATTGCTAGCATCTATTCCTCTGGGACGATGATGACGGCCCTGGTTGTTACATGTTTGGATTAGGATTCAAAATCACTTTATTATAAAAAAAAATATCACAAGAGATGATATTCAGATTATATCAAATGAAATTCATGCTTACCGATTGATAATCAAAACAACAGTGACAGCAGATTTTTGACCCGCACATAGAGCCGACTTCATTCATTGCAAACAAAATTCAGTTGGCATAGTAGTGACAGCGGTAACCATGAAAACCGGGAAAGTAAACATCATCATTACACTGGGAAATCGGCTTAATTTGTCGAAATTATAACATAACATAACATAAACGAAAATAAATCACAGAAGAAAGTTTACTGTGAACCATTTTTATTTATTTATTTATTTATTTACTAGTCTTCGAAGATATCGTACAGACAGATGCTAATAACTAATTCTACTCCTAAATATTGACTTAGACGTATTAAAATTAAATTGGTCAAAAACTTCGTTAAAAAGACGGCAACAGACATCAAGCGGATTGTTTTGTCCAAAGTGAGTACGGTGAACAGGAATACGAAGAAAATCAGCGCGTCGAGTTCTTCTAGCTGGGACGTTGATGTTAATGTTACTCAACAGTGCCGGGCAGTCTACGTTGTTATTAATGATGTCAAATATAAACAGGCGTTGCAAAAGTACTCTCCTACTAGACAGAGTCGGCAGGTCTATCAAATTACAGCGATGCTCGTAGGGTGGCAGCCGAATAGGGTCATTCCACGGCAGCCGACGAAGCACGAATCGAAGGAAGTTGCGTTGAATTCGCTCAATTCGATTCATTTGAGTGGCATGGAATGGTGCCCATATAAGCACACCATATTCCAGAACACTGCGTACCAGCGCGCAATAGAGTGTCTTCAAACAATATACATCTTCGAACTGCTGTGTGTTACGTTTGATAAATCCAAGCATGGCGAAAGCCTTGGCCGTCGTTGCTGCGATATGTTGAGAAAAATTTAACTTACTGTCCAGTAGCACGCCAAGGTCTTTCACGGTACTGACTCTGGAGATGCTGGTCGATGTCATAGTATAGTTGAAAATAGTAGCATTCCTTGTCCGATGGAAAGTGATGACATTACACTTTCGAACGTTTACTTCCATTCCGTTAAGCAAGCACCAGTTCAGCAACGTATCGATGTCAGCTTGGATGGCGCAGCAGATCAACTGGCGAAGAAATAACACGGTAAAACTTCAGGTCATCAGCGAACATAACCTTCGGGGATTTAATCGATCCACAAAGATCGTTTACAAACAGCACAAAGAGAAGTGGGCCCAAATGACTGCCTTGAGGAACACCTGAAGTAATATCAAATGATGCCGAATTTGTTCCAGCAATGCGTACGTAGGCTCTTCGCTCGGTTAGGTAGGAAAGTATCCAGCGAGTCAACCAGGTGGGCAGGCCCATTTTATTCAATTTATCAACCACCAGAAAATGCGGGACTCTATCGAACGCTTTGGTGAAGTCGATATATATGGCATCAATTTGTTGTCGTTTTTCAAGTGCGTTTATCAGCGAAGAAACATATGTCATAAGATTGCTTGTAGTCGAGCGCTTTTTCACAAATCCATGCTGGAATTCCGAAATAATGTGATGAACATGTGGATAAAGTGAATCGTGGATAAGGCTTTCAAATACTTTCGGCAAGCAACTCAAAATAGAGATGCCACGGTAATTCTCTATGTTGTGTATGCTGCCCGTTTTATGTATGGGAGAAATCGCTGCTATTTTCCAAGCACTAGGAAAATACCTTCCACCAAGGAACGATTAAACAGTATTGTTGCAGGTACAGTGAGCGAGTGAGCACAGTTTTTTATAAGAAGCGGAGAGAGATGATCTGGACCAGCTCCTTTGGAAGCATCTATCCCTTGCAGCTTGCTGAGCACATCCCCGAAGAGAAATTGAGTAACGCCATATTCAGATTATACCGAGGCAAACTGTCCAAGTACGCTTCAGACGAAGGTGATCGGTTATTACTTAGCACACTTCGAAAGAATGACGAGAACAAGTTTGCTGATTCGAGCGGAGATCGCATTTTAAACCGAGAATGTTCAAGTTTCAACCATCTATCGTATCCTGGAATTCTCAGGAACAGCTCGTAGGTGTGGAAGTGACCTGCTTAAATAATAGGCTAGAAAGGACTTAGATTGCTCCATAGTTCTTTTAACAACCAGGATTCGATTAGTCAATCTGATACAGCAAACAAGTTCAAGACTACGAAACCTTACATCTGCAAGACGTTGAAGAAGATAGGAATAGCCTACCACAAGAAATCAAGAGCACCAAAATACACAGAGCAACGGATATCAACCGTAACATCCCCATGCCGCTGGATGACCCGAAATTACGCCAGAAAATGTTTCGTTTTGGATGATGAAAGCTGCTTCCTTCTCTCAAAAATCCACATTCCAGGAAACGATCGATATTATTCTGATAACATTTCTAAATATAAGTTGAAGCATAAATTTGAGCAGTAGGTGATGCTTTATGTTGCTATATCTGACAGAGGAATTTCCAAACCAGAATTATGGCCCTAAAAAAAATGCTCATTTTTTCAGTTATACCCGGTAATACCCGTTGTACAACACTATAGTAGTAGCAAAAAAGCTTTGGTAACGTTTGACATCATAATAAATTCTATAGTTACAACTGGTATTCGCATCAAACCGTCTGAGGTACATCTAGTATTGTTGGTTGGTTGTTTTGTTCTTTGAAATATAAAACTTACTGTTTTCTTTGCTGACATAAAGGTATCTTTAGTAAAATGTGTAATCTAATTATGCTAATTACAAGCAACATTGCCAACAAGACAATAGATTTTGAATATACTGATTTAGAACAATTATCCCTATATAGCATAGGGGGTCCCTACAAAAAAAAAGTTTTTTGCTCTACCTTTTTTATTTCAAATGTACCAACAGAGTTGTCTTCAGATCGTTTTCAGAACTTGAAAAGATTTAACTTTTAATCTATCAATTTTGCCGATATTTTCTCGTCAGCGTGCTATTTATGATTTTCTTATAGAATTACACCCTTTTCAAATGTGTTCGACTCAATTCATGAAAATAACCTATCTTCAGTTTTCAGATATATTATGCAATTGTAAAAATTCTGATGAGAAATAATTGTTTTGTGTACCCTAACAAGAGAAATCAACATTTAAACAGACCTCTATTTTTTACAAACACCATAATAACTTTTGTTTGGCATACGATAGCGACGATTTTAGAACACCAAAATTTGTATCTTTTATTTTTCTAGAAGCAATGTTTAAGTTTAAGCAAGTTTACTGAAAATATTGAAATAAAAAAGATAGAGCAAAATAACTGATTTTTATAGGAAGCTACGTCGGAATAATTGCTCTAATTCTGTAATTTCAACAAAAGCAACAGAAAATATTACTCAATCAAAGATGCTTAAAACTTTATCATCTACAACTTTGCCTGAGAATATATGCGCTTTACATCACTTAGATATTTTTACAGAAAACTGTAAAATTTCAAGAATTCTTAACAGCTGTACGGTAATCCGATTTAACAGATTTCGATGAAATTTTACCATGATCCGTTGAATCGGATTAGCGATCGTTCAGCTGTTGAGAGTTCGGTTAAATTTTAAACATATCTGTAAAGAAATTGTTCTTTTTTTATTATTTACTCTGAATAAAGTAGAAATCTCAACGATAGGCCTTTGATGATATCGTTGCGTAAATCCTTTCGAATCATTTTATCAGCCGTACACGGAACATGTCCTCCAAGAAATTTGCTGTTGCAAATGACTCGGAAGGTGTCACGTTTTAGAATTTTGGATCCTTACGCCTGTTTCTTAAATTGTCTTTTTGTTATTATGTAAGTTACTGTTACATTTACAAGTTTCATACGGCGTTTAGTTATTTCTTCAGTCTTTGTGGTTTAAACCGTTGGTGTGTCATTTGTGTGCTCTGAGAGTCTTCCGGAGCAGTCTTCTTTGAAGCAAAAATAAGAAGTTATCGTAATGTTCCTTGGGCATCATTACTAAACTCCTTTTGAAGCATTTCACCAGAGACGCTGCTGTAACTGCCTCAAAGGGTGATACATTTTGAAGCTTGCTTTCCCCATCTCACAGTCATGTTCATGTTAACTGTTTTGTATGGTGTCGTTTCGTCTTATTCATTTATCTTTTTGTTCGCTTAATTCATTTCATGTGTCTTGCATTATTCTATTTTGTCATTTCCCTATGAATGTCGGTGAGTTCTAATATATTTCTGTTTAGATATGAATTAAATTAATTTCTTTTCATGTCGTGATTTGCGATACTGTTATGATTAACTCAAAGTATATTATATTTACACGATATTATATCTAATATTTTTTTTCCTTTTCCGTTGTTTAATTGATGTAGAATTTTTGTACGATTTCATTTGGTCCAATCCATTTATATTTTTCCGCCTTAGTCTTTCAATGTTATGCAAGCTCATTCATCGTATAAACGAGCTATTGGTGAGTCTCATTTGTTTGTACATATTTTGCAATGGAAAATTGTTAATGAAGGGACAAAATGTTCTTATCTTGCAAGTGTGTTGTTAGTAACTCACTTAAAAAAAATATTTCTCTCGAGTTTCCGTTCCTTTCGTATCGTATGTCAATCTGCTTAGCTTGAAATGATATCTGTTTAGATATTGTTCTGTCGTTCCGCCTGCTCGCTACACTACACAGCTCGAAAAAGTAGTGTGAATTTCTGTTCAATATCATGCACATAAATGGAGCATCACAAAACGTACAAGCAAACATGATAAATCCTAGAAAGTATTAGCTGTTTAGTGGAATACCTGTAACTAGAAATGAGAAGAAAAATGAGTATTTTCCATTTAATTACAACTACCTTTATTGTTTATGTTGACAGATACGCGTATTTCGTCTACAATGTGCTGACTTCTTCAGTGTCGTGTACTACTGCTCGAGTTCAGTCGAGTTACACGAAGTACACGTATCTGTCAAGATAAGCAATAAAGGTAGTTGGAATTAAATGGAAAATACTAATTTTTCTCCTCATTTCTAGAAACATTGTAAAGCCTTACAATCTGGGACATTCCATAAATTGTCGATAATGTTGTATGCAAAAGCTCAACTTTGTTTAGAACTTTCAGCTTTTTCCAACTATATTCATATGATCAAATGCAGCATTTTAACTTTTTGCACTTGACCATAGATCACCATCCCAGAGTTATAATATTCATCAATACAATCTTCTGGATGATTTTCATAAGTACTTTTGGGCTGCATTACCACTGAACTGGTAACACTATGTTTGTTTCTTTACAAATTGGTAAAGAACCAGACCAGCTCTGGGACCTGGTTGTTGAAGTTAAACTACTCCAAGGTTTTACCAGTGCCCATGGTAAAAAAAATCTAAGCGTGTAGTTCTGCATATAAAAATGTTAGATTTGCGATTTCTCTGAAAACAAGGACCACCTATGTTTTCATTCACACCAAAAGAAGTGCCCCGTTATTAAAAACGACTTTCTAGGAGACAATTTTGCTCCAACACTTCAAACTTAGGCTAAAATCTGAATTCTTTCCAGCCAAATTTGCATTCTCTGTGCCATGGCATACAAAGAGGGGATCAAGTCTCCCGAGTTTCCCCTAATGCATGACGATAAAAATCCCATTATGATGCGCATTTGCTTTTATTTTATAAGTATTCGGAAGCACCACAAATAATTCCATAATGGAAATTTAACTTTTGTTTTCATATATAAATAAATCTCTAAAAATATAACTGAGATAATTTAAGGAAATCCGTTGCAGAATTCCGTTCCACATTAAAATCACAGACGCGCACCGCTTGAGCATGAGCACTAATCGTCCACTAAATGCTCTTGCGAACCATTTATTATGTGCTTATCGGGAAACCATGAAACATCATTAACAAAAGCTCACCGAATCGTCCCACTTTAAAAGGGTAAGGACACGTCGCCGCCGCATTAAATTGTAAACAAACCAAACCAAAACTAAAAGAAAAACAAAAACTCGTCCAACAACGTGATTATAGCGCTCCATCTCGAGAAGTTGCACATTAGTGAACGCATAAACGACCACGATAAGATCATAATGCTGCTGCAGTTTTTTGTTGCTTCACATCCCCGTTGGTCCATGTGCGTCCTTGGGTTACGAATCCCGAAGAACGTGTTTTTCATGCAGTCACAACACAGGAAAGAAAAACCTCAGCGTACACAATAAATTAAGAGCTTATACGGCAACTCGGTCGAGATGGTAATAATTCTAAGTGAACACGCTGAATGGAAAACAAGCTAGTGCTTTTTTCCGTTTGATGCCTCGGCGTCCAGCTCTCTCTCTCGTAAAGGAGTAACTTTTGCCACTGCCTACCACTCGAACGAGGTCACATTGGCAATCACGGGCTGACGGGGGGGTGGTCGCACCACTATGGGGTATGTGCGATTCAATGTCCTACATAGGACGAACAAGGAATCCCAGTGGGTTGCGGAAGTAGGTGTTGCACAATGTTAATGCGCATTTATGTCGAATTATAAGTTTCAAACGCACGAACTAGATCAACATTCATTCGATTTTATGTCCCTCGAAACGATTCCCGCTTGCTCGACCATATAGGGGAAGCCATTTCTCAACTTCTTCTGATTGGTTCTAGGAATCGAGAGAGAGGGTCATTCCGATCCGAGTTATGGTGGCAAATTGGGGGCGTGAGTCCTTGTTGCATCGTTAGATTTTCCCTTCGACCGTCGTCGTCTTGCGCTACGAGTGCATCAAAGAACGGAAAAGTAGATCAAACATTATTCCAACTAAAGTCCCCTCCCTCCCCGGGTGATTACAACTTTGCCCGTGAGATGAAGTCCTTGGCTTCGTTCCGGTTGAGCGATAACAATTTCATCTCGTCGACCATCCGACTTGGATTAGTATCCGGAAAGGGTGATTTTGTGCCACACCTATCGTTCGACTTGCTGGGACCTCAACTAACTACGAGTAGCTGTTCAAGTTATTAACAGTTGATACGTTGTGAAGGGAACCGTTCCGTCATCGCTGGATGTGTAGTCAAAGTTTGGATGAGCTCGAAGTTTAGCCACCACTTCGAACGGGATTAGCAGTTCGTGGTTGTCATCGTTTTGTTTCGATGGTCTGTAAAGGACTGTTGTGAAGTGTGATATGTTCGTTGGATTTTGCTGAATTAGATGCTTTGACAGTGCAGACTAGACCGGATGGAAAGGTGGTTAACGATATGGGAAAAGTTCTTTAATGTTGGAGAAAGCTGTCATCTGTTTCAAGCAATAATGGTACATATTCTTTTCTAGGCCTTTTACGCCTCTGTAGCAAGCGTTTTGCCGTCTCTCGAATTATTATTGTAAATGCATGTTTGCAGTTAATAATTGATGGCCTTCGGTGCATGGTCAGAAGCAACAAACGAAGACAACACGCTGACTTTGGTTCTGATCACCTTCCAGTTACAATTGAAATATCTCAAGAAATAATTTCTAATTCCATCAGTTCTACTTTCAACTACCAGAGAGCTGATTGGGATCAATATCGAACATTTATGGAATACAACTTTGATCCTAATGTTCCATTGCAAACAAGAAATGAAATTAATAATACTCTTGAATCTCTGGCTTTTTCAATAGGTAGAGCAAGAGCTGCTTCAGTACCAAAATACGAGGTCAAATTCGATTCAGTTATAATTGTTGACGATCTTCAGCTCTTGATTGGTCTTAAAATATACCCCATCAGCACACTTGTTGCCATTCAGTGGAGATGACATAAATATGACTTGCTTAGTCATAATCAAGTTATTACAACTTATTATTACAGTAGTGTGCTACTTGGGTACGTAGGCGGCAATATCAAAGAACACGTGATCTCGCTATGAAAGTCATACGGCGAGTTTCACAAAAACAAATTAAAAACGCTTCACTGCCCTGAGGCACAAACAGTTTCAAAATAATGTGTCGAAATTAGACCCGAATTGCAAAACTTTCTGGAAACTCTCAAAAATCTTGAAAAATCCTCAAAAGCTTATACCAGCGCTTAAGGAAGGTCATGAAATTTTGCACACAAATGAGGCAAAAGCTCACAAACTGGTTAAGTAGTTTGAGAGCATAATTTCAGTTTGTGTCTCACTACTCCTATTGAGCATCAGGTTTCTCGGGAGTATCTGAATGTATTCTCTCAAGATTTTTTTTTGTTTGATTCTTCGGGAAATGATTTGGATCAAGTGAAAACTATAACCAAAAAAAATCAAAATGTGAAAGCACCAGGTGATGATGGAATTTTCTAAATTCTAATCAGCAACCTCCCTGAGAGTACCTTGTCTTTCTTGGTAAAACTATTTAACAGATGTAGAAGGAGATGTTTGCTCATCACCGCATGAGGCACCGAGAGAACAACAATGTTTTTTGGCTAGAATTAGAGATATGAAGAAAGTTTTTGATAGTTCCGCTAGTGTGCGGCAGGCTTGGAAATTTAACAGATGTTTTATGAAAATTGAGTGAAAAGGGCATGTGTACAGTGGTACTCGAACCAACGACATTTTTGCCTAACATCCCACTGCGAGGTAGTACCACTGTACACATGCCCTTTTCGCTCAATTTTCATAAAACATCTGTTAAATTTCCAAGCCTGCCGCACACTAGCGGAACTATCAAAAACTTTCTCTTCATATCTTTAATTCTAGCCAAAAACATTGTTGTTCACTCGGTGCCTCTGGTGATGAGTGAACATCTCCTTCTACATCATAATCGTTACTCCTCGCACGGAGAATATATAACATAACAATTAATATTTAACAGATGTTTTTATCTGGCATACTTTCCAGATAATTGGAAATATGCAATAGTCGAACCTATTTTTGAAACCAGACAAAAATCCGGCTGAAGCTTCTAGCTACCGTCCAGTTTGGTTTCTTCAATAAGTGAGCTTTTTCAAAAAACAATTTTGAATAGAATGATGCTCACCATCAATACAAACTCAACTTTGGCGGATGAACAGTTTGGATTTTGCCATGGGCATTCAACTACGCATCAATTTTCGAGAGTTACAAATCTAGTTCGTTCAAACAAAGCGGAAGGCTGCTCCACTGACATAGAAAAAGCATTCGACAGTGTTTGGCATGAAGGTTTGATTGCAAAGGGGAAAAAGTTCAATTTTCCGCGTTATATAATGAAATTAGTTCAAAACTACTTATCTGATAGAACTTTGGAAATAAATTTTCAGAATTCTAAATCTGATCAATTGCCTGTTAGAGCTGGTGTTCCTCGGAGTGACGTATAAAATTTTCACTTCAGATCTTACTGATTTACCTCAAGGCTGTCACAAATATTGCTTTGCTGATGACACAGGCATTTCCGCTAAAGGAAGAAGTCTTCGTGTTATATCCAGTGAGTGGCCGCAACAGCATCTCTTCTGTTGGTTTAAATCGGTGCCAATGATCTGAATAATTTTACTATGCATCTCTGTACAGAGAATAAACCGGGGCGTAAAAAAATATGGCATTCACTGCCGACGTCAGTTGAATTCAATACACCGTTTACCAACACGGATCCTGCTGCAAACCCAACAATTGTGTCCAACATCCCAGTGATTTCTAGTGGGGGTGCAGTGGACTCCACGGTTTCCTTCGAAGCGAGTATCACCTCTACACATTCCTACCCATTCCCTACTTGACCAGCGTTGAAGATGTATGTTAGTCCACAACATCATCCTTTGCTTTTCTGTTTAATTACAGCTGATCTAGCAGTAACGGAGTAGCAGCTGTCAAGCGGTCAATCATGCTCATGCTCAGAATTATCTCACCTTATGAATGTTCAATCAATAAATAATTAAAAAAAGGCAAAAACACATTCAACAAGTTCCATGAAAAAATCAAAATTTTCTAAGGAAAACGCTGGGTTTTCCATAAATAAACTTAAACTAAAACAATTTAAAAAAACACTAAGGCTTGCTTCATTTGGAATAGGAACAAACTTTTGCTCATATTGTGGCGCTCCTGGTGGACGGATTTGGAAGTTCTTTGCGCCCACGTGTCGGGAATTTTGTCAGCTTTACGTATGTATTTTTGACATTCCGCAAATCGACTGTACTTTGTAAACAATCAACATGGAAGCCGAAAGAAGGGAAAAAATTGTGCACAGTTATTTGGAAAATCCATTGTGGTCTGCATCTAGGCTAGCTAAACAGCTGAAATTGCCCAGAAATACCGTATGGCGCGTTATCAAACGGTATAAGGAAACATTGACGACAATTCGGAAGCCTCAAGCCAATCGTCGGAGTGGAACTGTCGACCGGAAACTGCGTGGTAAGATTTTGAAGACGATTAAGAGGAATCCCAATCTGTCGGACCGTGATTTGGCCAGAAAATTCGGTGCTGCCCATAGTACCGTGAGGAGAACTCGACTCCAGGAAGGAATCAAGTCGTATCGAGCTAGCAAACAGCCAAATCGGACCATAAAACAGGATAGTGTGGCCAAAATCCGTGCTCGGAAGCTATACGACCAGATGCTGACCAAGTTCGACGGGTGTCTTCTGATGGACGATGAAACCTATGTCAAGGCTAACTTCGGGCAAATCCGAGGTCAAACATTTTACTTGGCAACGGCTCGAGGGGATGTTCCAGCCAAATTTTAATTTGTTTTTGCCGACAAATTTGCACGAAAATTCATGATTTGGCAGGGCATTTGCAGCTGTGGCAAAAAAACGAAAGTTTTCGTTACAAATAAGACAATGACGTCGGAACTATACCAAAAAGAGTGTCTTCAAAAACGAATTTTGCCGTTCATTCGATCCCACGACCATCCCGTAATGTTTTGGCCAGATTTGGCAAGCTGTCATTACAGCAAAGTCGTTCAAGAATGGTATGCAGAGAAAGGGGTCCAGGTTGTTCCGAAAAACCTTAATCCACCCAACTGCCCCCAGTTCCGCCTATTGAGAAATACTGGGCAATCATGAAGAGGAGACTCAAGGCAAAGGGAAAGGTTGTCAAAGACATCAATCAGATGAAGACCTTGTGGAATAAGATAGCTAAAACGATGGACGAAGAAGGTGTGCGCCGCCTAATGAGCCGTGTTACAGGAAAAACTCGAGAATTCCTTCGAAACCGTGACGAATAATTTTATCCGTATTTTTTCTTAAAAGTATGAAGAAAACGCTACATTTGTATAAAAAAAGATCTTGAATTCATAATAAATAACTGAAATACAGGCAATTGTTTTTGTTCCAATTCTATCTGAAGCAAGCTTTAAGATAAAAAAATAACGCCATTCAAAAATTTAAATACGAAAAATTTCTATTATTTTACTGATTTGACTTGCTTGTGATACTTTTTACGGAAGATGTCGACTTTATTATGGAAATTGTTAAATGTTATTATGCTATTTTAAGTTTTATTTTTGAAAATCACAAAATGATTGATAGTTTCAATAATGTTATGAGCATTTTAGTTTTAATATAGTTATTTTAAGTTTCTACATTGCAACCACTCCTATTTATTTTTTCGCAGTTTATGTCTTATAATTGAGTTGATAGAGCTTCATTATAAGACACTTGCTAATGTTCGTTACATATATTACAGTATATTTGTAGCAGGTTAAATACTCTATTTGTTATGCTTGATTGAGCAGATTGATTTAGCGAGTTTTTGGAGCACATATTTATAATAACAAATTTGAGTGTTATAAACATATATAATAACAAACTTGAGTGTCGTTGAGGTACTCAACGAATCTTCCGGTCCGGTTGTTTATTACACCATCACACTTTGTGAGTGGTTCCAATAGCATTTCTTCTGTTGGTTTAAATGAGGCCAAATCAACTCTCAAGCGTACTTTTAAACTTACCTTGTTTTCCCAATTATAAATCGTTATCGTTGGTTCAAGGTCGGGTCAAAGCGGCTATTTGTACTATTGATACAAACCGGTCCAACTACTAGATGTACTAGACGTCCGGCGTAACGTTTATCAAAACGAACCATGTCGAACCATTGTGTGAAATTTCCTGGAAAATCGACTAGAGTTAGTTATGTTCACCGCACGGCTCTGTGAATGAAGATATGGCTGGTTTTACCCTGATTCCCCTAATGTTTTCATGTTTTTCACAATTTTCTTTGCTCGGTATGACTCAAGATCATCAAAATAAGGCTAGCCCTTTGTAAAGTTGCTAAGAAATTGATTGTTATTGGTTACGTTTACCGCACAGCTCTGTGAACGAATATGTGGTTGATTTTACCCCGATTCCCCTAATATTGTTGGGTTTTTCAGAAATTGCATTGTTCGGTTGGTCTCACGATCAACAAAATGAAGCTAGTCCTATGTAAAATTGCCTGAAAAATCGAGAGCTATGCGGTGAACGAAAATAATTTCAAGCGATTCCTCAGCAAATTTTTCAAAGGACAAGCCTTAATTTGTGGATCTTGAGTAACTCCGACCAAAGAAATTTATAATAAACATTAAAACTATTAGGGGACTCAGGGTAAAATCAGCCATATTTACGTTCACAGAGCCGTGTGGTAAATGAAACTAACTTCAATCGATTCCCCAAAAAATGTTTCAAAGAACTAGCCTAATCGGAAAATTTCGCTCCTGGGAAAAAATTTAGGACCGAAATCAGGATTCCGAAAATCGACGATTTTAAACACCCTATTTAAGCGATTAGACGCTTGT
This sequence comes from Aedes japonicus, assembly GCA_034211315.2. Lineage (NCBI taxonomy): Eukaryota > Metazoa > Arthropoda > Insecta > Diptera > Culicidae > Aedes > Aedes japonicus. The sequence continues at coordinate 20,568 of JASCZW010009918.1, forward strand.
TTACGGAGATAAACGCATTTAAAAGGTTTCCAGAGCCCATCTGATGGAAAATTTCACTCTGGGAAAAATTTTTGGACCGAAATCAGGATTCCGAAAATCGACGATTTTAAACACCCTATTTAAGCGATTAGACGCTTATTTACGGAGATAAACGCATTTAAAGGTTTCAAGAGCCCATCTGATGGAAAATTTCACTCCTGGGAAAAATTTTTGGACCGAAATCAGGATTCCGAAAATCGACGATTTTAAACACCCTATTTAAGCGATTAGACGCTTATTTACGGAGATAAACGCATTTAAAGGTTTCCAGAGCCCATCTGATGGAAAATTTCACTCTGGGAAAAATTTTTGGACCGAAATCAGGATTCCGAAAATCGACGATTTTAAACACCCTATTTAAGCGATTAGACGCTTATTTACGGAGATAAACGCATTTAAAGGTTTCCAGAGCCCATCTGATGGAAAATTTCACTCCTGGGAAAAATTTTGGACCGAAATCAGGATTCCGAAAATCGACGATTTTAAACACCCTATTTAAGCGATTAGACGCTTATTTACGGAGATAAACGCATTTAAAGGTTTCCAGAGCCCATCTGATGGAAAATTTCACTCCTGGGAAAATTTTTTGGACCGAAATCAGGATTCCGAAAATCGACGATTTTAAACACCCTATTTAAGCGATTAGACGCTTATTTACGGAGATAAACGCATTTAAAGGTTTCCAGAGCCCATCTGATGGAAAATTTCACTCCTGGGAAAATTTTTTGGACCGAAATCAGGATTCCGAAAATCGACGATTTTAAACACCCTATTTAAGCGATTAGACGCTTATTTACGGAGATAAACGCATTTAAAGGTTTCCAGAGCCCATCTGATGGAAAATTTATTGGACCGAAATCAGGACGATTCGAAAATCGACGATTTTAAACACCCTATTTAAGCGATTAGACGCTTATTTACGGAGATAAACGCATTAAAGTTTCAGAGCTCATCTGATGGAAAATTTCACTCCTGGGAAACATTTTTGGACCGAAATCAGGATTCCGAAAATCGACGATTTTAAACACCCTATTTAAGCGATTAGACGCTTATTTACGGAGATAAACGCATTTAAAGGTTTCCAGAGCCCATCTGATGGAAAATTTCACTCCTGGGAAAAATTTTTGGACCGAAATCAGGATTCCGAAAATCGACGATTTTAAACACCCTATTTAAGCGATTAGACGCTTATTTACGGAGATAAACGCATTTAAAGGTTTCCAGAGCCCATCTGATGGAAAATTTCACTCTTGGAAAAATTTTTGGACCGAAATCAGGATTCCGAAAATCGACGATTTTAAACACCCTATTTAAGCGATTAGTCTAGTTCAATCGACGTTTTTAGCGAATAAAATCTCAATATGACCACAATTCTAGCTAGCAGAAGCTTTCTTTTACTCGATTGTGGTCTTAGTTTAAGAAATTGAGCTTTTGTTCGTGATATATCGTCAACTTATTTTTGGCAAATTTTCGCAAATTTCTCCGGAAATACAAAATGTCGAATAATTGATGCTTGACGATATATTTGATCACCAGAATATCCTTCCTTAAATTCTTTTGGCACGTATTTGCACGAAGTTCGCTGGGTGGAAAATGAAGATGTTTCCAGAAGAGTGCCAGAAATGTTGCCTCATTTGAGAAGATTTGTGGACGAAGTCAGAAAGCAGGATTAAAGAAAGGTGGAGGAAAGAAAGCCGAAGAAAAGTCATCCGAATTTCAAACGGAGGTTTTCGTCGGTATTACGATCAAAAGGCTTCGCTGTTGTGGGTGATGCGGTAGATGATAAAATGCTGGGACCAAAGTTGAGTTTTGTCATCATGTCTGCATCAAATGTTGAGTCGTTTCCTAAACCTATGGCATAGTTTTTCTTTTCGGTTTTCAAAGCAAATCGATTAATTGAAAGAGAATTGGATCAGAGCAATCTTCTGCCTTAATATAGAAAGCGGAAGATTTTTGTCAAATACTGTCCATCTATTTACTGTGTTTATTGAAGTAGTTACCTAACAAATTTCAATAACATGCCTTTTAAGGTGAAACGGAAGGCAGCCCTTTTCCATATGAATTATAAGTTTGTTTCATTATAAATTCAAATTTTTGAGACTAAAAATCACAAACAAAACAAAACAAACGACGCTCAAATTGATAACCAATGGAATACTAATAGTATTTAAGGCTTATGATCAGAAAACTTCGAAGTAATAGTGACTTGATCCCGTATGTCCTTAACGCCTTACGTCATCTAAAATAACCCTGATGTTATAACTCACATCAAGGACATCGCTCAAAAGCGTTTGGTGCTGTGTAGATAAAAACTATCTCAGCGATGCAGTTGCTCACAAATTAAAAGAACTAATTGGTCATTCCAAGAAGGAGCTGCCAAATTTGACAATATTTCCATTTTGCGATCCATATTTTGCGACAATCCTGTCGCACGAAAATGCAACGATGGAGCGAGGATTTTCAATAAATGAAAAGTGTCTGGTGGTGAACCAAACTGAAAAGATTTTTGGTAACTCAGAGAATTGATTATGTGATCATGATGATGTGATGGGAAGCCACCACCAGTGCAGGACTTTCTGTAATCCTCACTATTCCGTTGTATGAAGGGCCAAAAACGGGGGCGCGGACCCGTAAGCAGATGCACTCACACGAAACCCACAGAAAGGAAAGAGAATCTCCTTCCAACGAAACGCTCTTATTACAGGAAATGAACAGTAAGCAATACACATTAGGATTTCCGTCTGGTGGTTTGTTAAGAATAGAGTTAGCAAACAAACTTCACTGACCTTCGCTGATCTCGATCTGACGATTTCCATTAAGGAAGGCATAATTTTCATCCCTGACTTGGGCCAGATAACCACGAATCCCTCATCCAGCCTACACTTCGTCTGGCACCCTGTTTTCCCCTTTTACCCTTTGTTATTGAAAGTAAGTATGCAATATATGCAATAGAATATAATATATGTATTTACAAAATATAATTGAAAGCCACTGGATTGTTACTGCAAAATAAAAATTGGATATGTATTAATATCTAAATTGACCTGAAAAAAACTGAAAAGCAGAGTAGATAAGTTCTTTCAATAAGGATAAAAATTTAATGAAAAGATATTTGATTTGTTTTATTGTTGGAAAATCAAAATACTTTTTTATAGGTTGAAGAAAGCGGTTTTAGTGATCGAAGAACCTGGTTCGATGAATTCTGAAATGAATGGAATATCTTATCATAATACCAGTAAACACATATTTTTAAGTTCAATTCCATGCCGGTCTCTTATGGAATAATAATTGTAGTTCGGAAATAAAATTTTAATGAAAAAGTTACACTGAAATACTGAAAAACAAATTGAGCATTACAAGCACAAATTTGACATGCTGCTGCGTGCTCTAAAAAGAAAAAGTTATTTGAAATAGAAAGATGTCACAAAGCGTGCTGAAATTATTAAATATATGAGGATGAAAAATATACCCTGCTTGAATATGATCGGTCGCAGAAACCCGCTTCCCTATTGACAAGCTGACAACATTGCCCTGGTTACGCCAACCAGCTTCTCCATACTGAAATGCTGAAAAAATTTGTAGATAACTACAGTAGAAAATTTAATTTATGTGATATAACCACAATGGAACTTACTCTCAGCTTCGGGTTTTGACAGACAATCCCTACTGTGCCCTTGCGGCACGTCAAGCCGGCCATGGGCATTCTGATTGAAAATTTTCAAAAAAAAAAGTAAAAAGTTAAATTTTATTGAATTGTTTAATTTTGTGAGACCATTCCAAATCTGAAACGTATGTTCACGATGCAACAGATCCTCATTCTCAAAGTACTTCAGTAACATTGCTTTGAATGCACGTACACTGTTCTTCGTCGCCATTTTGAAAAACTTTGCACCTGATGAATCAACTCAGAGTGTAAAACAATATACATTAAAAAAATGTCTGCTCAATCAATCATCCTCGTAATATTATCTTCAAATTTCTCTCGAAAGCTTGCTCCGACTTGTAGCGAATGTTGCTAACCATTTCTTTGGAGATGTCTTTTTCAAAAAATTTATTGAGCAGACAATTTATCGTTTCTCAACTCCTTTAAACAACCAACCAAACATGTTTTTCTTCAAGGACACATACGAGCATCGCCTGCACGACATGTCGCATCGAGGCTAAAGTCCCTTTGTCCAATAATCTACACACGGCACAGAAGGCAGACGGAACAACTCCATCCACCATCTCCAATCATTCCCGCTGCTGCCCCGCATGGTCTCCATGATGGATGATGATCGGAATATTTATTTGAAGCATTAATTTCGTGTGTTTCGGCGCATATTTTTATGACCTCATTTGCTTATCGTCACCTCGACGTCGTCCGTGGTTGCACTTTTCTTCTTCTTCTTCGATGTGTTCCCTTTTTGGTCAATCAACGGGCATTCAAGTGCAATTCCACGACAAAATTGCGAATGTCTCAGATTTGACCATCCGTGATTTACTCGACATTGGTATTCTTTCATAAAATATCGTGAAAATCGGAGTTCTTATTTTCACGTTTTGGCTTGGAATTGCTCGTATTAGGAATGGAGCTACATCGAGGAAGGGAAGGGGTCTTTTTGGCAGTCTTGAGTTCAGTTGTCCAACGTTCGATGTGAAAATCAGAGGGCTTGATTTTCGAGACAAACGTTGTGCATAAAATCAGACTAATAAAAGTGCAATTTATATTCATTTGTGCCTGTTGATGCGTGCATTTTGGCATACTTGCTGGTTGCGGTGGTGCATCTTTAATGAAAATGTTTTACTGGGTCAGACGAAAATTGAGCCATACACGAACGGGTTGGTAACCTGAAAGTTGATTGCTGATCGAAAGAAGAAAACGCAAATCGCATTGATAAATTATAAAGCCAATTCAAATGGAAAGTTTACTCAAATTATCCTGATTCATAATCTGTTTGTCCTGAACAAACACACCCGCAGCAGTTAGGAGCAAGTCGAAACTCGATTTCAATTATACTCCGAAGGAACGAGCGAAGAATAAAACCAAAATCGTGTAAATAGTCCCGGCTTCATTTTCGATGAAACCCAAAGAACAGTACAGTACAGCCACAAGGCAATAGTCGTTGTCCTAGGTCGTTGCACAACTGGGGAGCATGCAGGCAAAACGCAAACTGACCGCCGAACGTCAGCAGTTTTCGTGTGCTGCTCGGCCGAGGCAAGGTTCAATCACTTGAGCCCCACTCCAACCTTCCCCGTGGGGGTTGCGATTTTTCACCGATACGCAGCAGCTCCCGCAGCGTCACAGGTCGACAGGTCACACCACTCAAGGTGCATTGTGTGAATAACGTTAAAAGTGTCACCTTCACCAGCCCGAAGTATCCAGCGAATGCTTTTTTTCCGCTTCAGCGATGCGATTCGTTAGCACGGAATTATGAAAAACATAAATACCGGTTTGCACTCGACACACCTTGGAGTGCTTAGTCCTTGAAGGCGTCTTTGAAGCTTAATGATGGCACAGAGAAATGCAGTTCAAAGGTTGAAATTGGAAATGTTTAACGGTGAAAGCGCAACAATAACAAAAGTTTCTACTGCTGCAGGCTACAATGCAATGCTATGGGTTAAATGCAACAGTAAACACCCTTTGAGTGTCCTTGAAGGGATTTGGTGAAGGTGAAATGAAATGGTTTCGTTTGGGCACACAGGATTGTTCGAAGAAGACGTTCGTAACTGTTTCGTGCAAATGAATTTTCTGATTTTTATTTCTTGAGAACATTTGAATATTGATGAAAATGATTTAGGTTCTCGCGTTTCTAGATGATCTCTCAGAGTGGACACTCAACGGGGGATCAAAAGTGGATTTTTTGAATTATCAAACAGGTTTGGGCCGAAGGGTCTCAGATTGTTACGACACTTTGTCCACGCGTCCACGTCTTAGACATATGTACAAAAAAACAATATTAAAAAAAATCAGGGTTGCCTGCTTTCCTCACAGACGCCATTTGAAGTTTTCAAAATTTCCCGAACTTCAAAAATTCACAACTGAAGAACGATTCAGCGTAGAACAATTTTTTTGCAAACTATAATTAAATTTTCTCGAAAATTCGCAAAAAATATAATTTTATAAAAAATATATTTTAAATTAGTTCGGTTTTTAAGGCTCAACTGCAAAACCTTTAAAGAGCCGATGGTTAATTAATTTGTTCTTCCATCGGTTCTGCCATCGGCATATTATTGTTTCTACGTGCTTGATTATCAAAGACTTACGTTGTCATGAACACTTCTGACTTTGGTGGGGGAGGGAAAGAGAGGGAGGTGGGGTGGCAATAGGGAGCAGGGCATCATAAGTCCTCATATTGGCATGGAATCCTATATTCCATCCAAATTTGATTATATATTATAGAGCATTCCTAGCCAGAAACGTTAAAAAATATTGATTTTGTCTCGAGCAGTTTCCGGTTTATAGAAATTTTGTCCATATGTTAGTTTCTACCCAAGATAACATTACTCATTGAAAAATCCTAGAATTTCTGGACTAATTTTCTACAACGGTAAAATATGTAAAATATGAATTTTATTTTTCAAAAAAATGCACTGAAACTTAAAAAAATGTAAAGTCATAGCTAAAAAAAAGATAAAACATTGATTTTTTTGAAAGCCCATCCCCCCTTCGAATTTTCAAAAAAAATTTTGGGAAAACTTGAGGTTAAAACCTTAAATCTGGTAACGAGTTTAAAACAATCCCTTTTTTAATTTTTTTCAATGTTTGTTTTTAATTTTAATGTATTTTTTAATTTTGTGAAATCGTGTGTTTTCTAATATAACCTTACCAAAATAGACTCAACGTATTCATTTTTAATAGAAAAGCACATCAAAACTTTTTTCGTAAGCCCAGCCGTTCTGAAGTTATTGCGAATTTTATTAAAAGGAAATTTTGTTGTTACAATATTTTCAGCCATTTTCAAATGTTAGTTCACTAAAAAATGTATGTTACGTGGCAGATTATTGAATAAGAAATGAATAATTCTCAGACATGGAGGCTGTCAGCCTTAGCCGTTTTTGTTTAGACGCAACGGACGCGATACAAACTGATGCTATCTGAAGTAAATGATCTAACTCAAAAGTTCTTAAAAGCATTCATTTACGATTTCTTTAGTTTCAGTGTATTTTTTTCTTGAAGAACATTTCATTACCTTCCTTTTTTTCTAAGGCGACTTTCTGATCAGATGAGCCGTAAGCGAACAAATTTTTGAAAGAATAAAATCCTCATTAAAAATCGACGCCTTTATAGAAAGTTAGTCCAGGATAATTCTGGATTTTAATATGGAAAACATATGTTGGGTAGAAACCAACATAAGGACAAAATAACAATAAGATAGGAGAGAGTAGGTTCTAACCGATTTGCTATTCTGGCTGGAAATGCTCTACATTCACATGTGTTTTCTTCATAGCGATTATACTTCTTTGTATCCGACGCTTGGAGGCGTCTATGTTCAAAATAAATGAACACAGATTTGTTGTTAATTTTATAATTATTATTTATTTATTTCTGAATACTTTTTTTTAATTTCTACTTATTTACTAGTTTTACAACCATTTTTTTCATGTTCGTCTTTTGGAATAAACGCATGTCATTTGTGTGTCCCTGGAATTGGAACAAGACAATTTCGAGCCGTTGTATGGCATGATGCTCAGAAGGTGTCAGAGTATCTGAATCTCCTTATTGGATCATGGCATGATTTTTATGAAACATTTGGTCGTAAACCAGTACAAATATACGAGGTTCTGTAAGTGAAAAAAAACTTAAATTCTTCCGAAATTAACACTGAATGCTTCATTCCAAAGTTATCTAACTAACTTCTAATCTAATATGACTTTTTTTAATGTTTCTTATATTTCATGTGTTGATGATTCAAAGTTTCCTGGAATTTACATGATAGGGTAAGGGGATGTAATGTTAGCGTAGCTCCTTCATTCGGCATATGCACCAATTGTGTCATTGATTTATCGATAATCAACAAAATCATGTTGCTATTAGCATGATAGGTGTAATCCGAAGCAATAGAGACAATATAAATCATCTTATAGTTGTTTACTTCCGCGTAATCTTCGGTTTCTTGAACTTTTGGGGCATCATGATTTCACTGGTTATGCTGAACAGATGATCTACACGATTTCAAGTGATCTAAATTTGACTTAATGCAGTCTGGATGTGCAGAACATAGTTACACGTTACAAACTAACTGTTCACATAGCTAAAATAACAATGATTTTACAAGAAAATCGTAGACCCAATGTTGGGTACATATTTTTTGGTATGTTCCCAACTATGGCCTGTTGTATCAATAACGTAGTAAAAAGGTTGTTATTGGTAAAATTTCAAGTGGAAATCTAGAATTTGCGGTTGTTTATACTCAAGTGGCTCATCTAAATACAAATCGAAGAGACAAAATCATTGTATAGTGAATTATAATGTTTTCATTATTGAATGGCTGATAAATCATATATGAATATCACTTAAGTGTTTCGAGGCAGTTTTACTTTAATTTGTTTTGTAAAATGTTGTATTAAGTCAATCCAGTACAGCTTACAATGCCTTAATTCATAAAATTAGAGAAAAAAAACCGTTCAAAGACTGATTTAGTAATAAATCCATCGAATGGGACGAAGTTGTATCCACGAATAGACCCAATTTGGTGCCTGTAGACCGACATTAAATCCACATCCCTCGAAAGTTTATGGCATTATAAAAATAGTTGTGTAACTTTTAGTGATACATGCTACCAAATGTCTTATCAAACTTAACTTTGCAAGTCTATAACTAGTTGAATCTCGCTTACAGCTTAAAAACTTTATGAGTTATAATGAAAAATGTGATCACTGTTTGCATAATAGGCTGAGTCAAGGGACACATACCCTACCACCCTAAATAAACAAAATGTCATTAAATTGTGTATGTTGACCTGTGGATCATTCGAAAAAAAATGTATTTAGAACGAGGACGAAAATTTCCTAAAGTTATCTGAAGAAGTTATATGAAGAACTTCCCTGCAGTTCTCTGCAGAACTTCCTTGATTTTCTCTGTAGAACTTCCATGAATTTCACTGCAGAACTTCTATAAAGTTCTCTGAAGAATTTCCATAAAGCTTTCTGAAGAAATTCCATGAAGTTCTCAGGGGAACTTTCACGAATTCTCTGAAAAACTTCTATGAAGTTCTCTGAAAAACTTCCACGAAGTTCTCTGAAAGGCTTACCCAATGTTTTGTGAAGAACTCCTCTTAAGGACTAATCCGAAGTTGTCAGAAGAACGTACCAAAAATATTGGGGTAATCAGTCTCCTATGTGCACTTGCGATAAACATTCATTACAACGTTCACAGAACGACCAGCGCCACGCAGTGAAATAATTCTGAAATACGAAGTCTAGAAAACCATGTATATCCGGATAAATTTCCTGAAAACATTGAATTCATACTTGATATTGATATCAAAATATAGATATTACAAAAATTTCACATGAACACTAGCGTCACGTAGCGGAAAAATTCTGATATAATGTGTACACCATTCAGAAATTCCTAGCCCCTCGAATATTTTTTTAAAGATGCCATCTGGTTATATGGCAATAATCTTGAGATCCGGACTAGACAGTAAATTTACATGCACACTAGCGCCACAGAATGAGATATTTCTGAACTGAGTCGAGCGTCTGGATGCTCATAATTTTACAGCTAACAGTAAATGTATACACTATCGATCTAGCTCTCAAAATACAGGTAAAACACAAGGTTCACTTGTACACTAGCGCCACGTAGCGGACGAGTTATGAACTAATGTTAACACCATCCTAAAGTCCTCAATCAACTAAACATCTTTGTCCAAGCCGCCAACTTTATTTATGAATCAAGGATCTCGAGATTATAAAGTAAGTTTACATACACACTACCACCTCACTACGCGGCGTAATTCTCAACTTTTAAGTTTACCCTGAAGCCCTTGATCTACTGAACAACTTTGCTCAAGGAAGTAACTTCCTATATACAGAGCAGCACGAGATATTTTATGATGAAACAACAAAGGTCAATGCCCATATATCATTTGAGACCACCATCAAGGGAATCCGCGCATGTCGGAGGGTTTACTGTACTCTGCTGTTTTTTTTTTTGCCAAAATATGGTCCAAATCGCATGAGATCAAAATTAGTTTTTCGATAGTTTTGGGACCCAATCTAACGCAACCTGCCATGGAGCACTGGGTCTAAAAAACTCAGTCGACCAGTGTTATCAACTAAAGAAAAGATGCTGTGTAGTCAATGCCGGCCAATGTATGACTGTGTGCTGTTGAAAACTTCTATACTGGCATTGATATTTCAATTTGCTACCCTGTAATTTTAACTGCTTTAACCCATAACATTAAATTTGCTTGATCCATTTTTCAGCTCGTGATGCAATATTGTATACTAGGACATTATTTCGCATCACCTAGGGATAATTTTTAGTGACTACAATTATTTTGGTTTTTGCTTCTATTCGCCCATAAAATTCAATCGTTCATTGATATTACATGACACAACATTCAACAGCTCATGTAATTTTCATCATTTTTACGAATGTGATGTCTATGAAACTTGTGCTGGAAAACTGTGAAGCCGTTGGTCAGTACTAGTATTTGAGGTTCTGAAAGTGTCAATTACGGAGTATCCGGAAGGGATCAAGTCCCGTTGTTGGTTCATAGTGAACTTATGTTCAATATCATGTACACAAATGGAGTGTCACAAAACTTACAAATTTACTTCATAAATCGTGTAAAATTCTGGAACAATTCATTCATTGCGGATAATGTTGTATACAAAAGCTCGTATTTATTAACTACTCATGCAAGTTGCTGCTTCATGTGGAAGGAAATACACAGAAAAAATAATGAGTTTTAAATGACGCGTAAAATTTCCCTTCGTTCACTTGTAAGCAGAATCAAGCATAAACAACGAAATTGCTTGCAATATTTCATACAACAAACTTGATTCAGGTGTTATCTGGCCTGAATTTAATAGAAATATTTCATAAACATATGTCAAATCTAGTATTCCATTTATGTGCATTAGATAACGCAGAAAATTACATGTTTCTTTCAAACTGTGTGTGATTTTACATGTTCACTTTACATCATAAAGAAAATTCAGATTTTCTTCTTATGTAAGTATTTCTGGGTGAAATATAGCCATCGAATGATGAAATTTGTCAGAAGCAGATCATTTCCATCAAAATTAGAAGTCTAGGAGTGTACAGTAATTTATTGCCAGAACGAAGAAATTGAGAAAGTATTATAGTTCCGTTAGACTAGGCAGGCTGTGAAATTGAAAGATGAAAGTTGAAAACGAGTGAAAGGGCATTTGGACGGTAGTATGATCGAGCACACATTCTTTTGCTAAGCTACCCCAGATGCACGGTAGGCAAGGGGGGACTGGCAAAAGAATGTGCGACCGATTGTGCTCATATACTACCTATTGCTTGATGTGGTTTTAGCGCTTTTGTTTGTTTCCCTCTCACCTTGTTTTACAGCCTGCCGTACTCTAACGAAACAATCAATACTTTCTCTTAATTTCTTCGTTGTAGCAATAAATTACTGTCCACTCCTGAGCCTCTCATGTTGATGGGAAATTATCTACTGCTGATAATTTTCTTCATAGATCGGTACTCCGCGCATTGAGAGAATACTAAAAAACAACAATCACAAGTGCATCGAATGTTACAATACATGAGGTTCTGAAAATGACAATTTTTGGCCCTATCGAAATCGGTTCTAGAGTATCCGGAAGTGGCCAAACCCCTTGCTGGTATATTTTCATATATTTCTGGGTGATAAATCATAAATATTGAGCGATCAAACAGCACCAATACATGAGGTTGTGAAAGTGTTTTCAATGGGCCTACCGGAATCGGTTCCACAGTCTCCGGATGATGTCTTTGCACCTTAGGGTGAAAAATTCGTGAAATTCTTGTTAGTTCATGGTATGATGCTCATTTTTGGATTAATAATCACGAATTTCGAACATTATGTTATGGTAATGTTCGGTTTGGGCCCTACCGAAACCAGTTCCTGAGTTTCCGGAGGTTCCAAATATCCTTACTGGTAATTTGACCCATCGAACGGTACTAGTATTTGAGGTTCGGAAAGTGTCCGTTTTAGGCTCTACCGTATCTGGAAGGAGGCAAATCGTCTTGATGGTTCCTGGCATAATGTCCGAGAACTTTTAGGTGAAAACCATGAATTTTAAGCCGTCGAGGCTAGAGCAGCGTCCGTTTTAAGCCCTACTGGACCCAATTCCAGAATTTATGTCATTCTGGATAAGAGTTCATGAATTTTGAACCGTCAAACGGCATCAGCAAATAAAATCCCGAAACTCGTGCTCTTCAGTTACTACAAAGTATGTTAAAAACACGTTTTTTCTGCGTTATCTGAATTAGGCACACAAAGGAAACGCTAGATTTGGCAGAAATTAATGGGATATTTCATGTAGATTTAATCCAGATAACGCCTGAATCTAGTCTGTTGTATGAAAGATTGTAAACATTGTTCGATGGCGCATGAAAGATTGCAAACAATTTCGTTGTTTACGCTTCCTTTGGCTTGAAGTTGAACGAGGGGAAATTTCATGCGCCTGTTAAAATTCATTATTTGTGTACCGCCCAAATAGCACACTACGATCATAATTAGTTGTAATAACTTGATTATGGCTTAGCAAGTCATATTTATGTTATCTCGACCAAATGGTAACAAGTGTACTACTAGGGCGGAACCAGTTCCAGGCACAAGCAAATGGTAAAATTAAAAGAATCCTCATCCGGGTTTTGCTATTCTTAATACCCATATCTAGGAAAAGATGGCAAAACATCGGCTCATTATTAAAATTTTGAGGGCGCGCTAGAGTCATTGGTCATTTTTGAAATTAATGCACTAAAGCCTGTCCACGTCAAATTTCGGACACTTTTTTTTCAGTGAAAATTTTGAATTATTTTACGGATCACTGAATCGTTTCACATATATGACAGCTGGAACTCTCCACTTTATTCCGTGGTACAACATGATTACATTCTAGTTACATTCAGTAAAATGGCGTCGAATCATGTGGAAAAGCGCAAAAGCATGTTGTACGAACGGCAGCAAAACATGAATTTATCGGTACGCGATCTTGCCAAGAAACTAAAATGACCGAAAAGTACCGTTTTGTGTTTGCAAAACATTTGACCAGCGGTTGTATAAGGATTGAAAGGTTGGAAGTTGAATAAATCGATGAGTATGTTCTCGAAAAATAGACAAAAAGAGGGTAGCCATTATTGAGAAGAAAAAACCTAATCTTTCTGTGCGAAATGTAGTTTGCAAACTTGGGAAGTCAATATCATACGAACAAAAAGTGAAGCAGAGCAGGACTGAAGGCGTACAAAGTGAAAAAGGTGCCCAGCCGTGATGACAAGCAAAATTTCACGTAAAGTCATGCTAAAGAGCTTTACGCCAATTTTGCAAACATTTTCGTGCATCATAATACGACGAAACATACGTACTAGAAGACTTTAAACATTCCGAGTCTAGCTTTTATACCGCAATAAATGAACGCCGTTGCCGAGTGTAGAAGAGTCTAATTTGACCGACCATGGTGACCGTTCATTTTAGGTCACAATAAAATATGTGGTTTGACGGCCAGTTGGAGGTTAGGAAAGAAGAAATTGTAATTTGTGTTTTGTGTTGTTAAAAAACGAATCATAACGTAAATGTCTGAATGTAAGCTAAAGATCAGTCTTCACTTTCACTGTGTTGGATGATTACGTTTAGTAGCCTCGGTTGATGTATTTCTTAAATTTTTCGTTTGTGTTGAATTTGAAATAGTGTGTTTTTTTTGTTTATTTATATATTTGATCATTTGTTTATTTATTTGTTTGCTTATTTATTTATTTATTCAAAGATTTTTTATTTGCATTCTAAATTTATTCATATTTAGTTATACTTATGGACGTTTTGCGAAACGAGTAAGTAGGTAATTTGAATTTATCAAGTCTTCGCATGCAGCCAAATTGTCGGAGTGAACTAGTAATTAAGGATAGGAATCAATGCGTTTTGTGTTAGCCCGTCATCCGTCATTGTTCGTCCATCACTCGTGTCACCGAGTTGTCGTCATGGATGATAATGGGGAGATGAAATTGTGATGACGTAATCCACCCATATAAAAGGTGTGTAGAATAGAGCCGGCAGCTGATATTGTGCAAAGTCCGAAAGGGTGTCGGTTCGCGAGTTAAGTCCGTCACCTTACCCACAGTTAAAATACCGAACATAAAACACCAAAAGTTATTATACAGTGCGGGTCTTCGAAAACAACCACTAAAGGTTAGAAAAGTGCACCGGAATGAGACAATTCCGTAAGTTAAACCGCGCCAGTTTTCGGAGATCATTAGTACGCCGTTCGCCAGCAGTGAACAATTGTGCAAGACTCAGAGTGCAGTGGCCGGCAGCATAGAAGGTAATGAACAGTGGTATTCCGTAAAATCCGTGATTGTCTGGCCATTTTGTGGTGCATGCTCGCTCGATTGGCCACCAGTGGATACGCGCGAAATTTCGGTACCACTCTCCGGACAGGGAACTAGGCCTCCGTTACACTTGGCCCTACCGACACTATCCGACGTTCTCGGTGCAGTTTATGGAAAATGAGAAGCTTTTTACCCCAAACTCCCCAAATGAAACTGTAAAGAAAAAGAAAGACTTGTAAGCTGTATTCTCCCCGACACTGATCCTGATTATGCATGCCAACGGAGTCAACGATCGGCCGCAATGGTGAGCCGAAGCGAGTTTAAGTTAATAAAACCTTTCCGAAAAAGACTATTATCCTTTTGCTACCTTATCTTATTTCATTAAATGTATGGCCTATCTTAACCTCAACTGTATTTGCTTTAATTCTTTAAAAATCTTTAGAAGAACAATCTTGTTTTCCGCCATTTTGTATGTGTATTGTCCGCCTTGCCACCAAATATTAACAATGAACGTGAAATGATCCGGGAGAACACAAGACACGACCCGTAAAAGAAAGTTCGAAAACCCCTTGCTACCGTTTATCAGAGAGCCACGACTCTCCAGCTCTGTTTTTAGATGATTTGGCCTCTTGTCACTATGCGAAATCCGTCGTGGAATGGTATAAGGTACAAGAGGTCAAATACGTGCCAAAAACAGCCAATTTAGCAAACTGTCCAGAACTTCGCCAAACATAGAAGTATTGGGCTCTAGTTAAGCGGGAACTCGTCGAAACTAAGAAAAAAACAACTGGTACCGATGATTTCAAGAGACGATAAAGAATCGTCATGGTGGGCGTATCTGAAGATACCGTACAGAACCTGATGGCGGGTGTACCACAGAAAGCTCGAGAATTTTTCACAGAAAGAAGTTAATCATAAACAACTGTTTCTAATGTGGATATAACTCTATTATTGTGAAATAAGCAATCGGTTTTGTTGAACTATGTGTAAATTTGTTTCGCTGCTATTATTTTGGTGTCCGAAATTTACCGTGGACAGGCTTTATGTGTAACTTATAATGTTAATGCATTAGGTAGGGTGAACGAAGAGGTAAATTCCTGAAAGTCATCATTTTATGGTAAACCTTCGTTTAATCTTCACAAGAATTTTTATTCATTTGCATAAACTCAAGAACTTTCTTATCAACATCTTCAAAATCGTTAAAATCTAAATTTAATGTACCCACACGAGCACGCGATACCACCCCCGAAAGGATCACCGCCAAAGCGCAATCGCACGGTTCGAAGAACATGCCCAACCTCCTCCTTGATAATGAAAACACAGCGCCAGGTGAGCACGCGGTTCATCGCTCCGGATGTTGAACCGTTTTCGGTCCTTTTTCCTAACATCCCTTTCTCTCCTCTGACGCCTCCCATCCGAGCGATGCATTGGCTTCCACCAAAATCAATTCCTCAACTTGTTCTCGGAAAAGCTTCTCGCTTGTTTACGTCAATTTCCATTCGATTGTGTGTGAATGTTCCTAATCTCTCCGGTTTGGTTGGCTAGCATAAATACCTTTCCAACGAGCTGAAAACGAACCGAATTGAACCGAAACGAACGAACGAGCGAACGAGCGAACGAATGCGCCCAAAGACAGGAACGTTGAACTCTTCTTATCAGTTCACCCAGAAGCAAGTGCAGTCAGCAGCGAGCGCGCAGAGTCCTGACCTAGGACACTCAACACTCAACAACACAGCTGATGGCGTTGCGATTGGATGGCGGGCGGCGGCGGGAAGGTAATCGGTCGAATGTGGTTAGAGGATTACCCTTTTTTGTTAGGTGATTTTATGAGTGTTGAAAAATTTACACCGATGCTGAGGTGAGATTGCTGTCAAAGATGCAAACTGCAATGCAGCTGTAGTAAGATTTACCAAAGTAACAGAATTTACGCAGTTTGTGGATTTTTGGGGCATATTTGGACTCGTATTTTTTATTTAGCATAAATAAATGGTCAGACAATAGGGAAAATCGAAAAGAAGCCGGGGTGTGTGCAACATAACACCGTAATAATTAGTTGCAGCAACTTGATTGTGACTTATTTCAGATACATTGAGGTTACGACAACCGCTTTGCAACACGTGTGCTGTAGTCTTGTAGCTAGGCTCAGAGAGTGGACTTTAACTTTTACGAAGTTAATGTGAAAGTTTCATGAATACAAATTTTAAATTCGCCACTGCTAAGCAAATTTGTCACTTTCGAACAAATGCGGCACTGCTAAAAGTTAGAATTAACTCAGATCGACTTAAAAAAAATATATAAAGTTGATTGATTATCTAGTTGCATTCCTAGCAATCCCATCATAATAAACTGTCTAGATTCGCCAGTTCCCGCAACACCCGTCGATCCGGCACGTACGAACAGTTATTCAATCAGAGTCTGACAACCTCTCCTTGAGGAGTGCACGACGAAGCACGAAATCGCCGAGAAGTTTGTCCTTCCTCATTCCTCCCCTCACTCCCTCATCCACCAGCTCCGAGTTGTGTTATGGATGGCAAACATCCAATACGAAGCTTCCAGCAGTATGTGGAAATTGAATCCAAACGACAAGGGTTGTTCGCTCCTTCTCGCTTGAATCCCCCGAAACGCAGTGGAAGGACCTGATAAAATAACAACAAAAACAAAATACAGTAACGAGCGGTCACCAGCGAAGCTTGGAAGGATTTTGGAGTTAATATCCTCACGTGACCCAAACGGCTTAGAAAATGATTAAAATGGATGTTAGTGGCTGTTGAATCGAAAGCCAAAGCATTACACGCCATTCACATTGAATCAAGTAGGAACCTTCCAGGGGTTTCGTCACTATGGGATGCATCACACCGCACCGCAGACGGTCTATGACCAACCGCAACCGCGTGTCCTTCGAGATTCGCAAATAACGCGGCGTACAAACATTAACCCGGCTCGTACGAGCCCATTGTGTAAACATCAGATCGATCCATCATCGGAGCAATAAATGTATTCATAAACTCAAAGACAGACGTCACAGACAGTCCTCAGCTGGCTGGAGTCGCCGGCGGCGTTGAGTTCGAGTTGCATCCTGCCCGTACAAAATAAATTATGATTCACGGAATGTTGTCATTTGCCTTTCAGAGGCAAACTTTTGAGACACTTCCTTTTAAGGCCTCCTCCCTTCGATGCCATGTTTGCGCCCGTCTGCGGTCATGTGGCCACTAGCAACCGTGTCATCACGAGCATCATTCAGTGCAGGGCAGGCAGGAGGTCATAAAAAATAAACCTTTAATGCGTTTTTTGTGGTAGGATCGGAGTACGTCGTTGCACGGTGGATTCGGTTCTAGTTCTGAAGAGAATTATAATGCTAGAATTACAATGCAACGAAAAATCTATGTCCGGATAAATACTCCATGAACGTACAGTTTACTTTAAAAACAAAAACACCTTTACGAGCGTATTAGTAGAAATTGGAGAACAAGACAAATTGTAAACTAACGAGACGTAATAGCTATCGACACTGAAGAAATCTGTAAGTCATCTGTCATTTAATTTAAAAGCAAATTCTAATTACATGCACGGATAAAAAGAAACATTCAATTTTCCGCGTTATCTAATGCACATAGATGCTAGGTTTGGCCGAAAATAATGGGATATTTCATGTGAATTTAAGCCAGATAACGCCTGAATCTAGCTTGTTGTATGAAAGATTGCAAACATTGTTGTATGGCGCATGAAAGATTGCAAACAATTTCGTTGTTTACGCCTCCTTTGGCTTGGAATTAAACGAGGGGAAATTTTACGTGCCTGTTAAAATTCATTATTTTTCTCTTGTGGTCAATTGTTTCGAAAAATTCGTTCAGTACTTGATCTTATTATGATCAACTTTGACGAGCGCAAAGAAGAGTTTTATAGATGTATAAGTTTTCGACTTATGGCCTAGTGTTAAAGAGCCACTGTGCATTGGTGATGACTTTTCCTCTTTATTCCTTGGTGCATCACTCTGGGTGATAACAATTATTGGCTTGGGCTAATAAAAGACATACGACCTTATGCTGGTGTGGTTTTTAACGAGCTATGACGTGCGTAAGTTAATGGGCAGCCATTGGAGCTGGGTGAAATGGTGAGTAAAATTAACTGATCCTAAATAAGTTCGGATATGATCAGTGCTCTAAATAAAGGACGAAACACGAAATTATTGCGACACCGAAAATGTCATGCCAACTTTCTTATAATGTTTAGAATCAAACCAAAATTTTGAGGTAGTTTTATACATATATTTACTTCAAAAATCAAAAGAAAAGTTAATGGGGGGGGGGGGGGGGGGGGGGGGGGGGGGGGGGGGGGGGGGGGGGGGGGGGGGGGGGAGGAGGGGGGGGGGGGGGGGGGGGGGGGGGGGGGGGAGAGAGAGAGAGAGAGAGAGAGAGGGGGGGGGGGGGGGGGGGGGGGGGGGGGGGGGGGGGGGGGGGGGGGGAAAAAAAAAAAAAAAAAAAAAAAAAAAAAAAA
>JASCZW010009919.1:0-39619 GCA_034211315.2 Aedes japonicus
GCAGAGCTAACCGACAGCTTGGATTTATTTTTAAAATAGCAAACGAATTCCGCGACCCTCTCTGCCTTCGGCCTCTTTACTGCGCTCTGGTGTGGTCTATCTTAGAATCCAATGCCGTGGTTTGGTGCCCCTACCAGTCATGTTGGATTGATAGGATCGAAACAATTCAACGTAAATTTATAAGATACGCCCTCCGTTCTCTGCCATGGGAATACCCTCTCAATCTACCACCATACGAAGATCGAAGTAGGCTACTGGGCATAGAGACTTTGGAGAAACGTAGAAATTCCGCGCAAGCAGTATTTGTAGCTAAAGTCCTTTTGGGAGATACAGATTCGTCGGAAATCCTGGCACAGCTAAACATCTACGCACCAGAGAGAATCCTTCGACAACGAGATTTTCTGCATCTGGAGTCCCGTCATGCTATGTATGGTCAGCATGATCCAATACGATTCATGTCAGCTAGCTTCAACCAATCGTACATGCTTTTTGATTTCAACGCTTCTGCTGCTACATTCAAGCGTAAGCTTTCGGAAAGGCATTGAGAAAA
The DNA here is from genome assembly GCA_034211315.2 of Aedes japonicus. Lineage (NCBI taxonomy): Eukaryota > Metazoa > Arthropoda > Insecta > Diptera > Culicidae > Aedes > Aedes japonicus. The sequence goes on from JASCZW010009919.1 coordinate 551, forward strand.
AAAGAAGAAATTATAAATGTTTAATTTTAATCTATGTTCAAACTATGTATTCTGTTTAGGGTTTTTAGTTGTAGTAAATAATTTAGAAAAGATATGGGGTTTTTCGCCTCCATGATACGGTATCTGCATGCGGCCGAATCATGCAGGCTTTTCCCCATCAAAACTTCATTAAGACTGCTAGTCAGATGAAAAAATTGAAACAAATAAACAAACAAATAAACAAATAGAACTTGCGCTTCTATGGTTTTATTTAGGAATGAGTTTTGTTAAAATTATTTTCATTTGCGTGTAATTATGCTTTAGAATTTTAATTATCCTCAGATCTTTCGTTTCTACCATGTTTTTCTTTCTGTGTAGAAGCATTTTATGGACAAATCATTTATCTTCAAACTTCGCCGTATTCTGTAAGTTTGAACGTAATTTTCTTTCGCATAACCTTTGATTAACTTCTAGCGCATATGTAGTACTGAGACTTACTCTAGTATCCCCTATTCTTTGACTTAAAAGCAAAAACACATAATGTGTTTAAGTTGCCTGAATAATGCTCATGTTTGGGTAACATTTCTGTTGCATTTGTATGAGCCCAAATGACTATGAGGGGAGAAGTCTCAAATGACCATGGAATTAAAATCCTGCCTCCAAAACCCACATGCCAAATTTGGTTCAAGTTTTTTTATTATTAATCATTTATTTGTACAGGCTTAATCGAATCAACTTTACAGAGCCAAGTTTTCATATGTATGTACATCAATTATCTTAAAACTAAAGTTAAAGGGGTAAAACCGATTACTTGCGGCCGTCTCTAGGTTAATAGGAGTTACAATTTTCGGATGGGAAGACAAGTGGGAATTTATAGTATGGTTTACATAACACATTGATTTTAAATTCTTAATTATCTGAACACTTATAACTATACAATTTATGGTTTTCTTTTGACTTGAACATTATTTGAAAAGAAAAAGCATACACACAAAAACAGATAAAAAAAAGCTTACAGTAAACATACAGGTTAAACTAACTACAACCTAGGGGACTAATGTTAGTCAAAAACACATAAATGAGTTTCATGTACTCCAAATCACGCACAGCCAAAATATCTCGAATTGGCACATTAGGTTATCTACCTCGAGCCTGAAGGGAATCATAGAGCTCATATCTGACTCCACGATGCTCAGAACAAGTGTTCAGAGGCAGTTTTACTTTAGTTTGTTTTGTGAAATGTTGTATTAGCTAAATCGAATACAGCTAGCAATGCCTTAATTCATTCAATAAGAAAAAAACCGTACAAAGACTGCATTTAGTATTAAATTTATCAAATGGGACGAAGTTGCATCCAAGAAGTGATTCAAAAATGACGTCCATCAAATTTAAGGTTTTATACTCTCTCCCCTTCTCTCTGTCACACTTTGTCACAAATATGATTACCCCCCCCCCCCTAGTTGGATGTCACACTTCTGAAAAATAGAATGTTTGCATATTGTTGTTGTCGATTTCAATTATAACGTGTATTTTAGTTCAAACTAAATCATTTACATGATTACATGTGTGAAGCTCTTCTGTCCACGGATAGGTGAAGTGTGTTTTGATGGAAATAACTGGCAGAGATAAATCAAGGTATTCGTAAGAGATGGACAAAACATGTTTTCGTCTGCAAAAAACTTTTTGAAATATATATATATTTTTTAAACTGCACTTATTTTAGAAACAAGCCAGTTTTCAAGTTGAAATAATCTTAGCTTAAAAGTAGAAAAAAAAAACTTGACTGATTCTGATTCAGAAATGCCTATTCAATTAATAATTTCATTGTACATTTTTATTACTCTTGAAAAATATTTGAGGTGCGATAATATTTGAAGATCCAAAAACAAAGCTATATTAATAATATGCTGATACGTAGCTTTCCCTCTAGATCACATCGTTATGAGTGATTTACAATAACATCTTTACAACCATCGAAATAAAGAGATTACGGTGAATAAAATTTGAAAAATGGGGAGCCTCAGTTTAGTTTTTAGCAATTTTAGTTTTTCCAAGAATACATACTTTAAAAATTCTTAACTCGTGAACCACACTCTAAAATGCACTTACACATCTATGAGATAACCCTGGTCTAATGTGAAAACTGGGTTTTCCCTCACTTTTTACATATATGACACATTTTTGAGCAAACGTTACCCCATAACCGGGCACAATCTGGTTTACACACCAGTGACTTATCGCAGTTCAGCTCATGTGTGTAATTGAAGTTTGCAGTGCAAACGTTGTAAAACATGAATTGCGTAGCTTGAAATTTTCCAGAACAACCAGAAAAAACACCGTTTATATGGCGAAAAAATCAAACCAACTTTTTGCGATTGAAAGTTTTGATATATCGATATCGGATGTATATCCATTCTCGAGATATGGAAAGTTATATGTATATATACATAACTATCCTTGTATACTTGTAACTATCCTGTGCGCAAAACATTATGACTTGTAGAAAAAGTTTTGAAAAAGCTTGAAATTACACATAAGTCCGAAAAACAATATATGATCAGAAAGTCAAAAAGAAATGGAATCATAAATATTCCAACAGAATAAATTGTTTTTGATCGCAAAATTTTATTTTTAAAACTTTACATAGGGATTATAGGCGTATAATGGACACCCTGCCATATTTTTGCAATTATTTCGTTATTATCGTATTTAACCTAAGCATTGTCAGTTAAAACACATAGTATCAACACTTAAACAAAGGTGAGAATATGGTTCCTCACAAATTTCACACATAAAACATCATTATTAATTATTTTTACCTGAGCACTGCATAGTACAGTGATTTGTAAGAATTTTCTTTACAGGAGAGAAAAAAGGAAACTGATCATGTGAATAAATTGTAGGTAGATAATAAAAAAGCATTTTCCAAACGTTAATACTTAGTACATATTTTCAATTTTACTATGCAGACATAAAAAAAAGAAAAATTAAAAAAAAAATATAAACTACGAAAAATTTCAGGAAAAATATTCAGTTAGGCTTCCGCTTTTCCAAATCCGAATTGCCGGGCCTTACGCTTGACCCCTGCCATCAGATTTTGTACAGCCACCTTGTCCACCTTCTTCGCCGCAGAAAGCCAGTTTGCCTTGAACTGCTGCTCGTCCTTAGCAGTTTTTTTGGTCTTCTTTAGGTTCCGCTTGACAATAGCCCAGTATTTCTCAATTGGGCGGAGCTCTGGCGTGTTGGGAGGGTTCTTGTCCTTGGGAACCACCTGCACGTTGTTGGCGGTGTACCACTCCATGGCCTTTTTACCGTAATGGCAAGATGCCAAATCCGGCCAAAACAGTACGGAACAACCGTGTTTCTTCAGGAAAGGCAGCAGACGTTTATTCAAACACTCTTTCACGTAAATTTCTTGGTTGACAGTCCCGGAAGCTATGAAAATGCTGCTTTTCAAGCCACAGGTACAGATGGCTTGCCAAACCAGATATTTCTTTGCAAACTTTGACAGTTTCGTGTGCTTGAAAATATCTGCCACCTTTCCCCTTCCTTTTGCCGTATAAAACTCCTGTCCCGGAAGCTGCTTGTAGTCGGTTTTGACGTAGGTTTCGTTGTCCATTACCACGCAGTCAAACTTCGTCAGCATCGTCGTGTACAGCCTCCGGGATCGCGCTTTGGCCGTCGTATTTTGTTTATCATCGCGATTTGGAGTCACTACCTTCTTGTAAGTCGATAGTCCGGCTCGTTTTTGGCTCGATGCACGGTTGTAGACGATACACCCAGCTTATTTTAGCGATTTTGCCAACTTTGCGTGCGAGTAGCTCGGATTTTCGCGATGCGCGAGCAAAATTTTGATACGCTGCTCTTCTTGCTTGGACGGCATTTTGACAACTGAAGAGTGAATTCCAAAATCAAAAAAAAAAGCAACATTCTACACACACACACACCTTCAAAATGAGGGGTGTTCAGGTTTTTTAAATGCAAAATTGAAAGAAATACGTCAAGTTGATATTGACCAAATTTTGACCGTATCGCCCTTTAGCCTCGAAAATAGAGTTTACTATTATTTTGTGTAAATGAGTAGTTATTTTCATCAAACGTGGATTTGTTGTAGAAATCGTTAATAAAATTCTTATGGAATACATCGAAAATGTTCAATGCTTCTACTAAGGGGTCCATTAGTAGCATATAAACCCGATTTGAATGCAATGAGTTTTTTGTTTTTGAAATATATCGAGGATTTCAAAAACTACTAAAATTCTCATACCGGGTTTCAAGAAATCAATATTTCAATTTTGTTGCCAATTTTGGTATAGACGATGTTATTTTTCGTTTTTCCTCAGCCCTAGAAACTTTTGAGTACAAAAATTTCCATTGCGTTATTTTTCAGCTTGCTGAGATAATTTTAAGCACTTTCCAACACAAGAATGTTTTCCTAAGACGATCAGTTCGCGAATTGCTTTGTTTTTAGATCACTGTTAGAAAAATTCTAAAAAATTTCATAATATTTTTCATGCCTCAAAAAAGAAGGAAGATCCTATTTTGAAATTTCCTTACAGGCCTGGAATCAAAATTTCGGGTTGATTAAAAATTGATTGATTTTTTTCGCAAAGGATAGTGAGCGGTTCCAAATCATTTCAGCAACGAGTAATTTTCATATTTTTGATTTGCATGAAACCTTGCATACACGTTTTTGGGAGAAGAAATACTTGGTTCTGCCATTTTGAATCTAGCCTTACTTATGAGAAGGGCCTATGAAAAATGCACATGATATCTTCAAAAATTGTATCTCGAAACGGTTTGTCCGATTGGTTTGGTGTCTTGGGCGAAGTTTTAGACAATTGTTGGTGCTATATGGAGAAAATATGCACGGTAAAAAAAGTTTGGTTTTTGTGTTTTGTAACTAAAAATATAGATTTTCACTTAAAAGTGACCTGTCAATAATTTTTAAATTATTCTTATGTTATAGCTGACTAAAAATGCTATCTAGTGCACAGTGAGTTGTTCTGAAGAAAAATAGGTTACAATGAAAAAAAAATTTTAAAAAAGTTACAATTTTCAAAAAGCTATTAAGAAAAGTCAAAAAGTTTGTCACCCTAATTTTATGAAAGAACATCAAATTTGCAAGCAAAAACTACTTAGGTAACATTTTTCTAAGATGCACTGTTTAGAAGATATTACTGATTCAATATTGATTTTTTGATAACTTAATAAGTTTTGGCCCTTTTCGGATGTACTCCGTGTTTTTTCAGTTTCAAAAGTATTTTTTTCGGAAAGATTGGAAAATTTTGAGTTAAAATGACACTGACAGCCTAAAGATTCGAGTGAAATTCTCTGCCTTAAAAGTATTTTGAATAACAAGTTACAAAATCCCACTATCAGGAACAATGATTTCTTCCAGTTATTTTTGGTGTATTGTGTTGAAAATGTGCATTCAACTCTTGCATATCGCCTAACAGTTTAATCCATTTAAACTGGATGTGTTTATGCTGTGCATATTTTCTCTCTATTGCCGAACATTGCCCCAGACATCAAACCGATGAGACAACTCGATTTCGAGATACACCTTTTGAGAACTGCAAATGCAAGCTCCTCAATTAGCAAGATTCGAAAGAGCGAATTAAGTTTATTTTTCAGGGATGGTGATTGTGCGCAATAAAAAATAACTATTATGTGTTGGATATCATTAGTTTATTTTTATTCCTGTATTTTTATAAAATTATTGTTTAAACAACTTTCTTAACAATATCGAATATTTTGGCATCATTGTCAGGACAGTTTGAATAAAGCTTTGCCTTTATTGTATTTTCTGATAGAGGAAGAAATGAGTAGAATTTTTGAGTTCCTTGAATTGTTTTTGCATTATTATATTGATTATTTAGCTGCAAAGACATATTTTCGTATTCTTCTGTAGTAGAATAACAAAATGACAACTTTGTAAGTTCTTCTTCTTTTCGTTTGTTTGCCCAATTAAACAACTCTCTTGCAGTCTTTATCGGATGTTCGCGTTCTTTGGCTAAACTTGCTCTGGTAGCTATGCGTTTTATCGTACCTCCAATAGCATCGCATGGACCTTTCCGTGCGATGTTGCGAAGAAATGCCATTCAGCGTCAATACCATACTTTGACTTAAATTTACAAAGGCTAGAAAAGTTTTTTCGGTTTTTATACTGTGAAGCAGCACCATCTGACATAAAATAATTTTTTTTTTATGTTTTTATTTTGATCAATTTGTAAAAAGTTTATCATTTTATCAATAAACAAATTAACAGCGACTGAATCATGTCGTAGTTCTTCAGAAATTATAATGAAGCTAAAATGTTTAATTTGCATATTTTCAGTATAATATATTACGAAAGGATGGATTGTGGCCTGTTGCACGTTCCAATGGTGTGATTGAACTTCATCCTGCAAAATGAAGCTGTAATTTTCAGAAAAGTCACAAATAGCTAAAAATTCACCATCTTGCAAGTTTTGTTTTGTAGTTTTCAAAAAATTGGATTGTTAGGTTTTTACAAAATCATGCGGAATCAAACTTTCTAATTTTGAGCTGAAAAATGAAACAAACTCATCGGTTTGCTTTTACAATAGTTTCTAAATCACATCTGTCAGTGGTAACCCATTGTTCGAATGAAAGCTTTTCAACAAAGTTTTCTTCCAGTTGTTTCAATAAACTGTCTTCTAAAACTGAGGTATCTGGGCAGTTTTTACATCTTCGTAGATGGCAATGAGTTGTCTTATTTTTGCAAAGTAATCTATTCGTTATTGTTTTTAGATCATTCAAGACATTGTATTTTTAAGCTATGTAGAATTAAATTGACATTTTCATGCGTAGTGCAAACGCAAACATTATGTGGTCCTGTGATAGTCAATAGTTTACATTGCCTTGGCCGGAGGCTTGCAAATGATGAAAACCCTATTTTTACATTGACGTACATTTCATTAAAGCGATTAAAAGCTGCTCTCAATGTCATCATTAACAATCTTTTCTGAACAGCTAATCTCTTATTTCTGTCTTTACGCTAACAAAATCTCTTTGGCCTGGCATTGCACGGCTTATATCATCGTCCTCAAAAAAAATTCAAAACCAGTTCTTTTGTTTCATTACTCAAAGCTTTTCCAGAGCTTGAACCTTGAGATGAATCAAATACATTATCTCTTTCCTTTCTTGCATCTGATGCCATATTTCTACTCGTTTCAAATTCGTCTACAATTTTTTGTACTGACCATGATTTTGGTAACAATGATAAAATTAATAGTTTTTCTTGCCTTGTGGCTGAATTTAAAAATTTCATTTTCATATTTTCTATGACTTCATCAAACTCGTTTGCTTTTTTCTGTTTTAGCGTCTAATTTAAAAGATTTCTTCGTACACCTTCGACGATTTCAGCGCACTTTTTTCAGGATAGTGAACATTTTTAACCTTACCTAAATCTATAGGCGAAACACGAATAGCTGCTATTCCTCGGTTGAATATTTCGACGTCTACAGGCATCGTGAAGTCTTCATTTGATTGAATTGTGCTTAGCGTTGACGCTGATGGTATCGTGACCAAACTTTCACAGCTTTGCGAATCAGGTACATCAGGTATGGTCTGAACAGTTGGCATCCTTGAGCCGCCGGCTACGCTTTGTTCTTCGTTTTGGGTGAGGTGAGCTCTTGAATCAATATGTAGACGGCAAGACGAACAAATACGAAAATCCTTGGTGTTGAGTGTGGATACCTTGGAAAATCCAATTGATTTTAGTTTTTGGATGATACCATCCGTGAGATATCGCAGCTCTTTCGAACACTGAATGTCTTTGAATGGGCGAATACATTTTATTTTACTCATTTTGTATAATCTGTAACATAGACAATATTTTCCAATTGGTAATTTTTTGTACGAAAATATCACAAAACATATAATTAAAATGTGTATTTAAAACTTACCTTTGCACCAAAACGTGTTACACTTTCCTTTACAATTATTATGTTATCAAACAACACTAGATCTCGGTTAAAAAACACAGGATTATGAGCTGAAATTACTATAATCACTATGCTACTAGCAACCTTTCTGCATTTACTGTTTGGTAGATACTGGATTAATTCAGAACCGAGTCAGACATTATTATACAGCTCACGGGTAGAAATCATAAAATGCTGGGTAAAGACTGTTGGAAGATAGGTGGAGTTGAACGCTCAGGTATCGTCGAACCTTCAGGTACGAGTTTGGAGAGTTGGAGCGAGGTAGATTTGCTGGCATAGGTATATTGTTATTGAAGAAGATTGTAAATTGTATATACCTGGAATGAATAAAGAGTGCGGCGGTTGTTGATTGAGGTATCAGTCGGCAGCCGTCTAGTTTGATGGAAGGTGACTAAGACTGTGTTCTTTTTGTTTATTATTAAGAAACGGTCATCGACGGAGCTAGCCTCGTTATGGCCAGCGTGGCCATGGTGGACTAGTTCCAACAAAGACCATGTTTACAATCACCAACTGTACGTAGTACAGCTAACTGGTATCTAATTACCTGTATCTAATACTTGTTAGCACGTTTTCAGCACAACGCACCAAAAATCACTTGAAGAAATCATTGTTCCTGATAGTGGGATTTTGTAACTTGTTTTTCAGAATACTTTTAAGGCAGAGAATTTCACTCGAATCTTTAAGTTGTCAGTGTCATTTTAACTCAAAATTTTCCAATCTTTCTGAAAAAAATACTTTTGAAATTAAAAAAATACGGAGTACATCCAAAAAGGGCCAAAACTTATTAGGTTATCAAAAAAATCAATATTAAATCAGTAATATCTTCTAAACGGTGCATCTTAGAAAAATGTTACCGAAGTAGTTTTTGCTTGCAAATTTGATGTACTTTCATAAAATTAGGGTGACAAACTTTTTTGACTTTTCTTAATAGCTTTTTTGAAAATTGTAATTTTTTTTAATTTTTTTTTTTTCATTGTAACCTATTTTTCTCCAGAACAACTCACTGTGCACTAGATAGCATTTTCAGTCAGCTATAACATAAGAATAATTTAAAAATTATTGACAGGTCACTTTTAAGGGAAAATCTATATTTTAGTTCAAAACACAAAAACCAAACTTTTTTTTACCGTGCATATTTTCTCCATATAGCACCAACAATTGTCTAAAACTTCGCCCAAGACACCAAACCAATCGAACAAACCGTTTCCGAGATACAATTTTTTGAAGATATCATGTGCATTTTTCATAGGCCCTTCTCATAAGTAAGGCTAGATTCAAAATGGCGAACCAAGTATGCAAAACGGCGTTTTTCTTCCCCAAAAACTTGTATGCAAGGTTTCATGCAAATCAAAAAATACAAAAAATAAAAACTGGAAAAATTTCCCACTTGTTCGTGGAATCGCTGGAATCGCACCAGTGCTTTATTCAAAGTTCCTGACCGTGTCTCTCAACGTTGAAATTTTGTGCAACACTTAATCTAGATCATAATTTTTATTGCCAATAAAATTTCAAGCACTTTTCGATTCCTTAATTATACACTTTTTTAAAGTAACCGGTTCTTCCTGATCGCACTCCCCTCCCCCTCCCATCCTAAAGCACTGTACCATATTCTATAAAATGAAGATTTCAAGATTTATGATATTTTTGTTACTTTAAAAATGGAACATACAAACTGAAAAGTTTGTTTGGGTCCTTTATTATTTTTAACAATGCTGTTGTTGCTATGAAAGATTTTTATGTTACTCCAAATTCTTAACGTCACCTCTCTGCCCAGCACCATGCCGTCTCCAGCAACTATGCTTGGTTACTCTCGATCGGAGGTCGTCCTTTATCAGGCCGCATCTTGAGACGCTTGGTAAGATGAGCGTTTGTTTCAAATTCTTCCTCAAAAATCTTCTTTCTGTTCAAATTGCTTGTTTTTTGACGTTGCTGATTTGATTTCTTCTTCTCTAGGGCTGAATTTAGCCATTTCCTACGGTTGATCAGATCAGACAGCGTCTTTTACTATTTAGCCGAAAGCGTGTCATTTCGCTCTTTAATCAGTAGGCTGTAAATCTCGGAATTAATAATATCCAATTCTTTGGAAATTGCATTCTATTTAGGCCATGCAAGATTAGAGGGAACTTTTTTGTCCAAATCCGGAGGAGCTTTTGAAGAACTGAAAGGCTGCGATGCTGGAGTTCCTTCATCCGGTGGTTCTTTTGGAACATTTTTAACATTCGCAACAGAAGGTCCCTTGTCTGCTGGCTTAAAAAACCATCAGTGTATCTTTCGGTTCCGAAGCTTCCGTTTTCAAGATGCTGATTTTCGATTTGAAAAGTTCTTCACAATAGGATTCGCAGTATTCACACACCACGGTTGGCTTGTTAATTGCGCAGTAGGTATGCACGACAAAATGCATCGACCAGTGTTTGAATCAAATCAAAATTCAACGCCACCAAAAACAAAAACAATAGGATTTTCAACTAAACCAAACTTCGACGAAGTTTCAGAATGAAGCACAGCTCGTACGGTTCGTGCTCATTGACGATAAGAACATATATGACAACAGTAAACAATTTTGCGCACTCACACAACTAAGTAAAGTGTCTATTTTCATTAACCATACACTCAAACTTTCCGACGCTTTTGTTTTCGTAGGAACGCTGATAAATTTAGATTACCTAATGCAAAATTGTTGGATGTCACATTTTTATAACCCCCCTCCCTCCCCTGTCACATATTGTCACAAATTTGATACCCCCTCTCCCCCTCCTAATGAGTGCACGTCATTTTTGAATGACCCCAATAGACCCAATTTGGTGCTTATTGACCGATATGAATTTAATATCCCTCGAATGACTTTGATTTTATATAAAATTATGTTGTTCAAATTATGTTGAAAACCGATATTTTATTCATACAAAAAATTGATCCTTTATACATTAATTGTTATGTTGAGTATTCTCCGTGCGAGGAGTAACGATTATGATGTAGAAGGAGATGTTCGCTCATCACCATGAGGCACCAAGAGTGAACAACAATGTTTTTTGGCTAGAATGAAAGATGTGAAGAGAAAGTGTTGAAAGTTCCGCCAGAGTGCGGCAGGTAGGAAAATTAACAGATGTTTTTGAAAATTGAGCGAAAGGGCATGTATCCAATGGTACTCGAACCATGGACGTCAATCTTTGCCTAACATCCCACTGCGGGGTAGGTTGTAGCGACGGAACAAGTCCGCCACTTCAAGGTCTCTACGTTGGAGACGACGAGAAAAACATTAAGTGATCGTCAGTCGTTGCGAATCAAAACAAACCCAAAAAAAGGAGAGAGTTCCTCTCCCATGTGCGCATCAGTAAACAGAGTGCACACAATAGATCGCTAAGAATAAACTATACAAGCCACAGTGGTACATGAGCGTCTTTCCATGCGTCAATTTTTGCCTGTTGAAGTGGCGGACTTGTTCCGTCGCTACAACCTACCCCGCAGTGGGATGTTAGGCAAAGATTGACGTCCATGGTTCGAGTACCATTGGATACATGCCCTTTCGCTCAATTTTCAAAAACATCTGTTGATTTTCCTACCTGCCGCACTCTGGCGGAACTTTCAACACTTTCTCTTCACATCTTTCATTCTAGCCAAAAAACATTGTTGTTCACTCTTGGTGCCTCATGGTGATGAGCGAACATCTCCTTCTACATCATGATCCTTTATTGTACGAGGTTAAACTTGAACATAATGAAGACCGGATGAAATTTAACTTATTCCTTCACGAATTTTCGAACTTTGGATCGAATGCTCTTCATCAAGGTCCGGACAAGTGTTGCATCGCATTTTTTGGACGCTTGACCCCCTTTTTTTTGAACTCCTGCATGTTTTCAGCTGCCTTACCAGTCTTCTTGAAGACCCTCTTCACGATTGCCCAGTAACGTTTGATGGGTCGAAGCTGAGGGCAATTTGGTGGATTGATATTTTTCTCAACGAAATTTATATCCTTTTCCGCAAGCCAATTGAGAGTGGTTTTGGCAGAGTGAGCCGACGCTAAATCCGGCCAAAACAGTGGAGGTGTACTATGCCTCTCATATAAAGGCAACAATCTCTTCTGAAGACACTCAGATCGATAGATTTCCGCATTTATAGTTCCGGTAGTGTAAAAAATGGTTGACTTCAAACCACAGTAACATATTGCTTGCCATACCAGTACCTTTCGACCGAATTTCTCCACTTGAATCGACCTGTCCGCATCGCTCACATCCTCCCCAACGACGGCAGTAATGTATTGTGGACCTGGAAGGGTTTTTGAGTCCTCCTTCACATAGGTCTCATCGTCCATCAAAACGCATGCATCCGGACGCTACAAAAGACGCGAATACAATTTCCGGGCCCTTGTTGCTGCTCGCTTCTTCAGTTCTGCACTTTGTTTCGAGATTTTCTGCTTCTTGTAGGTCTTCAGGTGGTTTTTCTTGATACGCTGGATCATTCCGACACTCGTTCCTGCTTTTTTGGACAAATTACGTATTGACATTGATTTGTTCTTCATGATTAGAGATACCACTTTCTGCTCCAGTTTCGGGTTGAAAGAACCGGGTTTTCTGCATCTTCTTGGTAGCTCATCCAAAGAATAGTGTTCCCCAAACTTATTAATGATGGTTTTAACACTCGCATGATGAATTCCAAACCGCTTCGCCAATTTTCGCATAGCAATACCCTTCTCACTTAGCCATGTGTCCAGATCCTTAATTTTCACTTCCTTTTCAATACGCGACATTTTGTAAACGCAGAAGCAAAAGAAAGCTGACAGTCAAACGCACAGCATGCAGTGTTCAGAGCATAAAAAACCATCACAAATACATGCGTACAACGCAAATGTATGTGGATAGCTTATATTCGATACACTCCTTACAACCAAATGTCTCATTAAACTTATCTTAGCAATTGTCTTACTAGTTTAATCTCGCTTACAGCTTCAAAATTTTATGAGTTATAATAAAAACAATTATCGATCATTGCATAGTAGGCTGAGTGAAGGGCCATATACCCTTCACATTGCCAATCTAAAGTTCAATAACAAACTAAATGTTTGGTTGTGTACAACTGTCTAATAACCTGCTAGTAGACGAGTTTGTGATCATAGCAATCGAAATTTTCTGGATGATTGTTTTCGAGAGCGGATGGGTAAACGAAGGAGCGGGTTGAGGAAATTGACGTTTGCAGCAAATCGTGAACTGGCCTTTTTCATTTCGCCTTCCCACACATGCACGGAATCGCACTCATACAATACATTGTTCGTTTATGTACAGGTTGCGGAGCTGAAGAAAACATGTTTATGATCGGAAAGCAATCCGCATGCTCTTAATAAGTCCCTGCAATTGGAAACTTTATTCCATGGCTATGAAGTTGTCTGAGTCTAATGCCCGTTTTTGAAGGTATGTTCCGTTAGAAAAAGTAAGCAGAGGGATTAGCGTCTGAATATTGGCAGTTCTAATTATAGATTACATACAGCTTTATGTAATACCCAACCAGCAAATGCCAAACAACAGTTCTAGTGATGTGAACATTTCTGTTTACACTTCCTAGAGTCAACATGTGACAGAAATCAATTTACAAATTAAAGGTTTCGAGAACACAACATCTAACTTCACCGGTAATGTTTCCTATTTGTGAAGTAAACTCAAACTTAGATATGTTCTTAATTGAACCACAATAATCATTTTCCTGCGAACTGCAAGACCGGTGAAGTGCAGCCATGGATCTTGTGATTTTAAGACAACTTCTGCGTACAATTGTAACCCAGGCCTTGGCATGGCTGTAAAAAACAGTAAGTTACTACACAACTAATTCGTTCATGTGCTTTGGTCTACTGCCAATATCTACCGAAAACAATTTCAAGAGTACTTTAGAATCTTTAGAAATGATCATCATTTCATAAGCAAAAAGATAAACTTTTAAGCAGACAGCAAACCGCTTCATACCCTGGAGCTGCCGACTGCTCTTTCTTGAACAAAATAAAGTTAACGATTCGGTAGCCTTGGCGTAGGCAATCAATTGCTTGTATTAGGAGCCATAATTCGTTTAAATTAGCCTCTTCTACAACGTTTTAGTAAAATGGGTCACATTTGTTAGGGAAGAACATTCATTATTAGATTCACCAGGAAGACTTCCATTTCTAGCTCCAATGGTTATCCCATCCGGGCTAATATCTTTCACCATTAAGTTAAATTCATAACTAGTGCTGTACTCCTATGCCAAAAACAAGCGTGCTCAGAAGGGGAGATGCACAACTCTCTTTTTGTCCGATTTGCTACTTTCCTACAGATCCCAAAATCCCTCAGCTAATAGAACACCTTTTGACACCTCTGCCTCACTTATAAGAAAAGATAAATATCATAGTCACATGGCCATCTCTTCCTTGGGCCGGAGACATACTCTTCGTTCATGCCACCCATGATGGAAGGAAACAGCAGCAGCAGCGCCTTAAAAGCATCTAATGGTCTATAATGGTCATGCTGTGAATGTACCAAGCACAGAAGCGCTTGAAAACTTCCGGTAAAGAGAAAAATTGCAGCTGAGTGCCATCGTGGAACTAAGTCTCCGTTATAATGTCTTGCGAGTGCAAAAAAATAAATACAAGAAATGATAATCCGCTTCATATTTTAAAACATAGTTGAAAGCCCCCTAAATTCTCACCAAAGCCACTGCCAAATCGATGCCATAAGGCTCAGAAGGTAGACCAGTGGCACTTTGCATGGGAATTTCGTCAAAACTCCAATTTCAGCAACATCGCCGCTATCATCATCCCTCCAGGGACGGCAAACAACATGAAAAGAAAGATTATCCTAACGACGAGCACCATCGTCATCGCCATCAGTTTCGTCGGAATTGCCACACTCGCCAGAAACCGAACCACCAGACTCTTGATTAATCGTTGGGAGAATGATCCGTGTCTGATGATAAAAACGAGCGAAAGAAAAAAAAGAAGCATTTTCAAAGGCTCTATTCGATGGGAGGTCGATTTCCAATCTCTCTTCCCGCTTCACGGTCACATCCCGTCACGACCGAATTCGGAACGAAGTTTGACGGACAAAGTACATACGAGCACACAAGCTTTCGGGACGATGGCCACTCTCATCAATACGGTTTTACTATGAAAGCCCTTTAGCTTTAGATTCTGTGTGTGTTTTTTTTTTCGTTCGGTTTTCATGATGAAAAAGTCAGGCAAACTCCAGAATAAAAAAAAAAAAAAAAGGTGAATAGAGAGAGATTTTTGTTCACTCCTGAATACAGCTGTAATCCTCTTTGGTCGAACATTAGCAGCAGTTATCCCCAGAAATTGTCTCGGTCACAGCGTTGGAAATCAATCAAAAAAAAAAAAAAAAACCCACGACCGGAGGATATCAATTCATGGAAAGAGGAGTCTCACTTGTGACGTAGGTGCAATGACACTGACACTACTAGGTCACACATCGTCGGAAGTTTAGAGGCAAACGAAAGTGGTTAGGTTGGGGTATTTGATGATGATGATAATGATTGTGATTGTAGCAAGGAAGGGGTCCCACTTGCCGCAAATTCAGCTTATTTTACCCCAATTTCCCTGTATTTTCGAATAATGCCCTAATCTATGCTTGGAGGGGTCTGCGGTAGTCAAAATAAGCGTATTCTTATGTAGAATTTCCCTAGAAATCAAATGGAAATGGTTTCAGCCACCGCACGGCTTGGGTAACGGAGATTTTGGCTTATTTTGCCCCACTTCCCCATATTTTCTGAATATTAGTCAACTGGGCCCTTTCGGACTACCACAAAAAAAGTATATTATCCATTACCGTCAGATAATTCATCTTCACTCAAACTTGTCGCTCAACCTCATTTTATTCGTCATCGTTTTCGCTAGATTGGGAAATGATTTTGTATTCCTGTTCGTCAGATACATAGCACTGTAGCATATGCGCTTCGAACTCTGGGCCATGCTTCCAGAATGATGTTTTGCCGCTTGATTTGACCGATAGATACGCCATCTTGAAATTAGACCAAGTCAAAGCTACTCTCATCATATCAGTAAGGGTATCGTCCGCAGAACTTTTTAGATGAAAGTGCCAGACTGCTGATGAGCCGAATGTTACTTATCAAATCCACGTCAACCCCAAGAATTTCAGTAAACTTTTGAGGTTGTACCCTTTCATTGCCGTGGCAATGGATCGTAAAAATCGGCCAACGGTGACACCCGCTCCCGAATCCTTGCCGCAACTGGGCAGCTCCAAGCGGCTGCGCCATGATGACGCTGGTCCAGTGGATCTTAACGCTCGTCTACTAGCGTGCAATCAATTCGCCGTGCTCCCGGTACAGGATGAACCAAAGAAGGTAAAGGTTCCCCACCACGTCAAAGGACATTGCTGCACTCAGGACCGAGCTTGCAGTTGTCCGAATTCATCCGCTGTACAAGCTGTGCAGTACAAGCAGCTGAAGGTGATTCTGCGTGGCCTTCCGGCATTTACTCCGGAGGAAATGATCAACGAGCTGCAAGTGACCGATCTAAAACCAGTGGAGGCGTTCCCTATAAGACAACAGCAACAGTGAAATCATCGGAACCAACACTATTGGGTCCACCTGGAGAAGGGTTTCGTTACGATGGTGGATGAAAACACGAGTCCTCTTCAACTTCATTGTCGAGAGGGACTGGTATCGCCCGAGGCAGCACGACATGACGCAGTGTGGCAACTGCCTTGTGTTCGGCCACGGAACCCGAATCTGCCACATGAAACCGCGGTGTGACAAGTAGGCCGGAGCACACGCCACCAAGGATTGTGTCCCGATGGACAAAAGTGCCCCTTCAAAGTGCGCCAACTGTGGCGCTAATCATGAAGGCAGCAATCGAACAGTCCCAAACGTGCGGAGTTTCTGGCGATCCGCTAGCAAGCGTTCACCAAGTCCCGACCAACGCTTGGGTACCAAGTGCCAAATCCATCCCTTGGCTCTTCCTCCAGGTTGGTACAATCAGGGTTGCGGTACCTCCCTGCAACCACCGGCCGATGGATAGCTCTACGACTCGGAGCAAATGGTTGAGTTTATCCAAGAGCTCTACCGCCAACTACGTTCCTGCTGCTCGAACTCAAAGCCGCCATATCTGTGACGATGGAATTTGTTTTCAAATATAGACCATCATCGCATCATCGGCATCCTCAATTGGAATGCTTTTTCCATCCGGATCAAAACAACTGAGATTGATGACTTCCTGTTAGGCCATCGACATCGTCACCGAGACACATCTCAAGTCAGAACTCAGCGTTTTCATCCCAGGATACCGGATTGTGCAACTTGATCGTAGCGGCTCTAATGGAGGAGGAGTTGCGATCGCCCTGCGCAACAACATAAACTGCCATCTGCTTCCGAGTTTTCAGCTGCAGTCTGACATGGAATCGAGGTTGGGACTGCCGCTGGCCATATCACCATCATCGTGGTCTTTTGACCGAAGCAAGCCAGCACCGCTAACGGAAAAACAACGGTCCTACGGATCGACATTCGCAAGGTAACTCCGAGGCAGGGGAAGTTTATCATCTCCGGCGACCTAAATGCGAAACACGAAACCTGGGGGAACACCCGGCGAAACCGGAATAGAATAGTTCCACAGTCAAGCACTGATCAAATGATTTGCATAAACAAAACACGGTATTTTTTGGTAGTTTTAGTTTCTTGGCAAGATCGCGAACCTATACATTCGCATTTTGTTGCCATAAAATTCGTACAAAATTCGTTTGCGCACTTCCACTTGATTCGACGCCATTTTCTGAATGTATCAGAAATGTAAACATATTATACCAAGAAATAAAGTGGAGAGTTTCAGCTGCCATGCAAGTGAAACGTTGCAGTGATACGTGAAATAATTCAAAATCAACACTGAAAGAAAACTGTCGGAAATTTAACGTGGACAAGCTTTATGCAGAAGTTTTAAAAAAAGTCAGGTGAAGGCGTAAAAAAAATATATATAATATTTGTACGAAGCACTATGAGACCTGTTCGATCAAAAATATTAAAACTCAATCTCGGACAGTAACGGCTCAAGCGATTGTTTCAAGAAATCATCAGTTTTAAAATTTGTTTGGGAAAACAACGAGGATAACTTCTTTTCGATATAGTCCTTAAGTGTTCAAAATTAAATAATCTCTCGCAACATGTCTGAATTTTGGTTTTTGTAAGGAGTGTATCGAAAAGTAGTTATAAACTTCCAAATAATAAAATAGGCATGAAAACATGGTTAAAATTAACATACTATTTCAGTTTATTATAGCTTAACATGTTTACAAAAGATCCAAACGGAAAAACTAGTCATCATGTTCATTTCTGTAGAATGCCCGTACCTTTGATTTGACACCTGCCATCAAATTCTGCACAGTGACCTTTGTGCTCTTCTTGGATGCCGCTGCCCAATTTTTCTTAAAATCGGTCATGTTTTGGGACACTGTACCATCCTTCTTAAATATACGCTTGACTATTGCCCAATAGCGTTCGATCGGTCGCAACTGGGGACAGTTTGGTGGGTTGATGTCTTTTTCTACGAACTTGATGTTATTCTCCGTCAGCCACTGTAGAGTGGATTTGGCGTAATGTGCCGATGCCAAATCTGGCCAGAAGAGAGGAGGGGACTGGTGCTTTCTATACAATGGTAGCAACCTGTTCTTCAAACATTCCTTTTGATAAATCTCAGCATTTATAGTTCCTTTTGTATAGAAAATTGAAGAACGCAAGCCACATGTGCAAATAGCTTGCCAAATGAGCACCTTCTGACCGAATTTCTCCATCGCAACAGTCGTATCTGCGGTTGGCACACGTTCCCCAACAGATTTAGTATAAAACTGCGGCCCCGGTAGCGTTCTTGAATCTTCTTTAACGTATGTTTCGTCATCCATCAAAATGCACTGGTCGACATTGTCCAAAATGCAGCTGAACAGCTTTCGAGCCCTGGTTTTGGCACGAGACTTTTGTTCCGGAGTTTGTTTGGGCACTTTCTGCTTTTTGTACGTCTTCAAGTCATTCCTGCGCTTGATTCGTTGAATCATTCCGATGCTGGTCCTGAACTTCTTGGCTAGATCGCGAGTAGAGGCAGATTTGTTCCGTTGAATATAATCCACAACTTTTTGGTCCAAATCGGGGTTGCTGGAGCCGGGTTTCCGGCCACTTCTTGGTAAATCCTTGAGGGAGCACTCCTTACCAAACTTTTCGAAGATGCGTTTTACACTTGCCGGGTGAACATTTACTCTTTTCGCAATCTGGTTGTAAGTAACACCCTTTTCGGTGCACCAAGTGTGCAGAATTTTCTTTTTAGTCTCAAATTCAATTCGCGACATTTTGAATACAACTTTATCAACGGAAATGAATGAACCGAATAATCATTTTTGACATGTAAACAAAGCAAATGGCGCTTACACGCTAAAAATATATACAGTAGTTTATGCGTAATAACGCATCGAATGTTTATAACTACTTTTCGATACACTCCTTAATTGAACCCCAGTTTAGTAAGCGCATCAACTTCGACGAATTTACTTGCATTCCTGTTTGACCAAATTTTGATCATCATACTCTTCATGTTAATGAAATCATCCACTCTCCTGTTTAAGTTGTCACACAAAATGTCAGCATTTTCAAAGCTCAGGACCCTGAGGGCCAAGCACACTGCATTCGAGATCCAGAAAATACTAAGTAAAACCGGATTTTATTTTCTACCATCAGGAAATAAGGACCAACATTCATAATTGACGCTGGAGTTGATTGATTTATAATCCAATCCAGGCTTCGTGCTTCGTTTTCCAACGCCCGAACCCAACAGTGAAAGAGCTGGACAGAACAAAGCAAAAACTTCGTTCCCAAAGTGGTCCCACTTGAACTTCTACTTGAAAGGGGGGTCCTTCCAGAAACTTTTCCTCTCGGCAGAACCGACGGCCAGAGGACGACAGCGCAGTCCATTTTTGCATGATGAATGGTTTCTCTCCACTCGGTATTTGCCCAAGCGAGCACTATATTTGCGAAATAAGTGAAAACTGTTTGAATTCGCATATGTGCACTCGGCAGACGGGCGGAAACGGACCTCAGCTTTCTTCCCGGGAATAGTTTCAAAGAGAGAACCGTCCTGAGCTGAAGTTGATTCGATTCCGGTCCGGTGAACAAACAAAGTGGGTTGCAACCCCTTCATTTATCGAAGTGGGGTATATGCTTTTTCTGATCGTTGGAAATTTGAAATAAATGCTTGTTGTTGCTTGTCCACGGTCCGGAACGAAATTTTTTGTCGGACATTTACTATTGCTAGTGGAATTGGAAGGAACCGAAAATGGTTCGGAAATGGTTGTTCGCAAAAGTTTTTGGTTTCTGTTTGCAGTCTTAAGGAAGTGTTGGTTGTTTTTATTGGTACGAAAAAATATGTATGTTAGTTTTAATACGATGAGTTCTGATGACGGTTGTTCATTGATGATGTCTAACGTCTGTTTCTTAATCGTCTGCCATGCAAATTTCCATGTTTCCATTTCCATAAGATATGTACGACAGCGCATACAGACGTTGATGATTAACTTGATTCCGATAAATGTGATCGTTTCTACTGCGAAATCTGTATGAAAAAAATGGAGGATTAAGGAGTGTATCGAAAAGTAGTTATAAACATTCGATGCGTTATTACGCATAAACTACTGTATATATTTTTAGCGTGTAAGCGCCATTTGCTTTGTTTACATGTCAAAAATGATTATTCGGTTCATTCATTTCCGTTGATAAAGTTGTATTCAAAATGTCGCGAATTGAATTTGAGATCTAAAAAGAAAATTCTGCACACTTGGTGCACCGAAAAGGGTGTTACTTACAACCAGATTGGCGAAAAGAGTAAATGTTCACCCGGCAAGTGTAAAACGCATCATCAAAAAGTTTGGTAAGGAGTGCTCCTCTCAAGGATTTACCAAGAAGTGGCCGGAAACCCGGCTCCAGCAACCCCGATTTGGACCAAAAAGTTGTGGATTATATTCAACGGAACAAATCTGCCTCTACTCGCGATCTAGCCAAGAAGTTCAGGACCAGCATCGGAATGATTCAACGAATCAAGCGCAGGAATGACTTGAAGACGTACAAAAGCAGAAAGTGCCCAAACAAACCCGGAACAAAAGTCTCGTGCCAAAACCAGGGCTCGAAAGCTGTACAGCTGCATTTTGGACAATGTCGACCAGTGCATTTTCGATGGATGACGAAACATACGTTAAAGAAGATTCAAGAACGCTACCGGGGCCGCAGTTTTATACTAAATCTGTTGGGGAACGTGGTGCCTACCGCAGATACGACTGTTGCGATGGAGAAATTCGGTCAGAAGGTGCTCATTTGGCAAGCTATTTGCACATGTGGCTTGCGTTCTTCAATTTTCTATACAAAAGGAACTATAAATGCTGAGATTTATCAAAAGGAATGTTTGAAGAACAGGTTGCTACCATTGTATAGAAAGCACCAGTCCCCTCCTCTTTCTGGCCAGATTTGGCATCGGCACATTACGCCAAATCCACTCTACAGTGGCTGACGGAGAATAACATCAAGTTCGTAGAAAAAGACATCAACCCACCAAACTGTCCCCAGTTGCGACCGATCGAACGCTATTGGGCAATAGTCAAGCGTATATTTAAGAAGGATGGTACAGTGTCCCAAAACATGACCGATTTTAAGAAAAATTGGGCAGCGGCATCCAAGAAGAGCACAAAGGTCACTGTGCAGAATTTGATGGCAGGTGTCAAATCAAAGGTACGGGCATTCTACAGAAATGAACATGGATGACTAGTTTTTCCGTTTGGATCTTTTGTAAACATGTTAAGCTATAATAAACTGAAATAGTATGTTAATTTTAACCATGTTTTCATGCCTATTTTATTATTTGGAAGTTTATAACTACTTTTCGATACACTCCTTAAAGCCTGACCACGTTAAATTTCGAACACTTTTCATTCAGTGTGGTTTTCACTAACATTTCACTTATATGACAGCTGAAACTCTTCACTTTATTTCTTGTTACAATCAGTAAAATGGCGTCTGACTGTGGATCAGCAGGTCGGAAGTGGAACAAATCGAAAAGAATGCTCCTGACAAATAGACAAGAAGGTGGTAGCCATTATTGAGAAAAATCCCAATCTTTCTGTGCAAAATGTGGCTTGCAAAATTGCAAATCATAAGTACAAAAAGTATAGCGGCGGCAAGGACTGAAGGCGTACAAAGTAAAAAAGGTGCCAAACAGTGATGGCAAGCAAAAAGTTTACGTGAAAAAATATCTGCAAAAGCGGTTGCTACCGTTTATCAGAAGCCATAACCTCCATCGCTGTTTTGGCCTGATTTGGCTTCTTGTAAGAATGCGAAGTCTGTCCTGGAATGGTATAAGGTACAAAAGGTCAAATACGTGCCAAATAAAGCCATTCCACCAAACTGTCAAGAACTTCACGCAATAAAGAAGTGCTGGTTAAACAGAAACACTCCGAAAAAAAGAAGAAAGCAAATAGCACCAATTACTTCAACAGAAGATGGAGAATCGTCACGGTGGGCGTAACTGAGGATACCGTCAGGATACATCAGGATACACGATGGCGGGTGTATCACAGAAAGTTCGAGAATGTCACAGAAAGAAGAATTAACATCTTTATCAACTGTTTCTAATGTAGATATAACTCTATTATTGTGAAATATACTTTTTTTTGCACCATTATTTTGGTGTCCGAAATTTATTGTGGACAGGCTTTATTCCTAAGCACTCTACTTATTGTTTTGAAGACGCTCTTCACAATCACAATCTCGTTCCGCTATTTTGTTTAAGTTTGTGCAAAAAAATATCAACTGAAATAGATCTGTTGTCTCCGGAGAAGGAGAAATGCCAGTGCTCTGTTCTTCATACTGACGAGAATCTTTTCTATTTCTTCCGCGGTCCTATTGTTCCATCCAGGTCCTCTACCACCGTGATTGCTATTCGCCGGTTTACCTTCGTTGGAGCAGTTGATACTCAACCTAACAATGGAGGCTTCTGTTCGGTTCTCCCTCACTCGATCACTGTGTGCGTTCCCCTCGGTATCTTTGACAGTAAAACCCCCCAATAGCTGTATCGTGCTAATGAGTTCAACGATGTAACAATAATGTGTCTCACAATAGATGTCACCTCTTTTCATTCTTGGTTTATTTCAGCTGGGCAATTTTAACAGCGGAGTTGATTATACCCGTTTTGAGTGTATTCTTTTGACAGCTTATCGCTGAAGATAAATAAGCAATTCCGTTGGTTTATATTCATCAGCTACCATGGAAGCCATACGGGAGCAAGTTTTAAAACTACATTTGCAAAAGCTTAGACCGTGTCAGATATACAATAGTCTTAAGCAGTTCGGAGTGAGTAAGTGTTGTGTTTTTCGTATCTTGAAACGGTTGAAGGAAAATGGAAATGTCCATATTCAACACAAAGAAGGTGCCAGACGAACTGCCAGAACGAAGAAAAAGATCAAATGTGTGAGGAAGCGAATAAGACGTAATTCGGCCAAATCAGCCACTTTCAACATCAAATGATCGTGTGTATTGCAAAAGTATTCCTAATATTTCAAGAGATAAATTAGCTGTAGAACGCTATCAGAATGTATCGAAAATCATAGTACACCCAAAATAAAAAAGCAAGATTGTAATGAAATTTCGCATGATTTGGTTTCATTTCTCGTTATGGATCGTAACTTGGAGAAAAAATGCAACATTGGTCGTGGGCAAAAAAGCAACACATCAATTCGATTAGAAAAATTCAATGTATGCGTGATGTTGTACAGTTGATTAGTAGTAGTAAATTCAATGGCGCACAAAAAAAAAAAAGATAATGATCCGCTACCGAGAGTCGAACCGCGGCCGTCAGCATGATGGCTCTTCATTGTAACCATCCAGTGAATGGAATAAAAGTCCTACAGTTTCTTCGGTTTTTGAGGCACTCAACGTTACAACAATGAAGCAAATTTCGGTCGCACACACTTACATGGCTTCGCTTATTTCATAAACCGCATGGTGACTTGATGAGAGGGCGATAGGAGTGTGATGACGAGTGCAGATAAAAATAGAACACTTGACAGCGGAATAGCAACAGTGGAATATGGCGTAGCGGCGTTCTGTGCCATTGTCTCACCCATATTGAGAAGTTGTTGACGGTTGAACAAAAACCCAACGGTTGCTGCGATTGTCGAGGCACTAGGCACACAGCGATAACCACTTGCACACACTTGCATGGCTTTGTTTATACCATAAAAAGCTTTGTGGAACATGATGGGCAAATTTGCCTTTTCAGAATCATGCGGATTTCTCAAGATATGATTGCAAAAACTGCAAAATTGCAATTTTGCATTTTTTGCTACAATTTCAACTTTTGGGTGTATGGGGCGCCGTTTCACGAAAAGGAAAACTTCCTCTTCTTTTTATAGAACCTAACGTAAAAATCAACACTGAATATTACATCGAGCAGGTTTTGAAGAACCATCTGCTTGCTCATTCTCTGACGCTGTATGGGCATACACCATATTGTTTCCAATAGGACTCAGCTTTAGCTGACAAGCCAAAGAGAACACAAGCATGATGCACGGAAAATTTGCCCGATTTCATCACAAGCGAAGAATAGCCTGCATCTGCACCGGATCTCAACCCACTTGATTACTTTGTTGTTTGTTTGCATGCTTCAGCATAGAGGCCGGCTCACTTTAGATCGATCCAAGAAACATTTGGTTGATATTCGGGACCGAATTCCTCAGGAAATTGTGCGTGACAGCTGCGAACGCTTTACAAAGCGTTTGCGCAAAGTTATCAAGGAAACGGGTGAGAGACTTGAATGGGATTAATATGGTTTATTTCTATAACATGCTTCTTTCAAATAAAAAACAAATGCTATGATTTGGTTGATTTGTTTTGCTCTAATCCCATTTTGTTTAAGTGAAACCTATTTATTGTGAGACACCCTGTATTGTTTCAACTGCTCGTTAGATGATTGATTTCTGATTTCCTCTCTGGACGCTTTGTGGTGTGCTTTGGCGAGTAGATAGGATTTTGGGCTTTGCTCCAGTCTTGTTTGGATTGTTGATTTCTCCATCTTCATCGGTTTTGTCATCTCCTCCTCTATCATCTTCCGAAGGATTTTCACCAAGGCTAATCGATGTTGTCTTGATCGTTTTTGGAAGCTCTTTACGACTTTTTTCCGAACCTTCATCCAAAGTTCTTTTCATTCGTAAATTATAGTGTTCTAACCGGGAAACATGCTTGGATCCTTATTAATCCGAATAGCCTGTTGTATTTGATACAGTTGATTAATGATTCTTTCAGCCCCCTCCTCAAACTTTTAGGGATGCTTTTACTCCCTAACTTCTTTATTTTTATTAACTTGAAATAACCGCTGTTACAACCGACGTTTTGTTTAAGTATCCTTCCCAATTTTTACTGTGTAATAACTGAAAATAGCAGAGCATAGCATAGCATAAACCAGGTTGCACAGTTGGTCGTAGGTGGTACAAGCTCTGAACTGTTGTTAATAGGGAGATGCGTCTTCATAGGTTCCTGTAAGATAGTGATTTATGAGCAAAGACAGAGCCACGCCCTTGCAACTGGTGGGGATAAGGAAGGAATGTTAGTCCGACAGTTAATCAAGAGAGATGAGAAGAACTCCACGATCCCTCATAAGTGCCGCAGGGAAGGTGGAACTATGTGAGTAGGGAGGGTAAGCTCTTGGATACACTCAGCAAGCGGTGTGGGTAAAATTCTTTTTTAAATATTCAAGAAATTAAGTTGATGAATAGTTTTCTTCAAAATCAGCAGTCATGCTGAACATTATTTATAGTATCTTGTTGCTCTCCGTTACTAGTGAACATTTTCCTGAAAATTAAAATGTTCGGAATATATACACCATTCATTCTGTTTGGTTGGAGGTGAGCCTCAATTGAAAACTAGATAATACACAAAGTTTGCAAATACATTTTTTTTAACTGTTTAGAATGCTGGTTCGTCCTTTGAAGATTCAGCATTGTGAGGAACTATTCGCAGACTCTGAATGTGGTTTACGATTTCTATTTATTTTTTAGATGGCGAAGGAAACCCTGGTGGAGTGAATGACTTTTAAATTTGTCACCACAAACCACAAATCCTAGACGTCTTTTTTGAATTTAAATTATCAGCATGTCAGAGCTTCATCTTCACCGCCTAGCCGCCATTCAATGCAAATTTAATATGTTAACCATTGAATGTTTATTCTACTCAAATCCGAAATAATTCCGAATTCCAATCCAAAAATATTCTACACAAAAAAAAAAACAAAAATTTAAGACCCGAGATTTGGCCTTCTACACGTTGGGCTCAAAAATAAACTTCACAAAGTGTGGCTACGGGATTGTCTTTCCCTTGGATTCAAACGACAAATGGCGTAAGTGTCAGCTTCAGGACAGGTGTATCATGAGAATTCAGTTTCATAAGATTTAGTGTCAACGAACGGTCAATCAAAGTACCTCCCCCGAGTAACAATGCCATATTATGTTTTATTGAAGTTTTATGAAAGCCCCTAGAAATCAATTTGGTTCTATTATGGTATCAAAAGGAGCCAATAGGTTTCATATATTTTTCAGGTTCATGAGAACCTACACAGCTTGTTTACAACCATCGTGAATCATTGTTTTCACAAATTCCTTTTACTCCTATCAGAAGGTTTTATTTTGACTTTATGAGCTCGTCAAATGCTGTTTTGAAATGCCGTTTTTGAACTCATTCGTATTATCTTATTATGGTCAGTTGAAAAAGCATTTTAAAACCTTTTTGCTTCCAGTAAGTGCATTAAACGGCAAATTAGTTTTTAAGAAGTCATTGTAAAGATAAGTTGTGGACTGCAAAATGGTGAGTCGACAACTGTGATGGAGCGTGCGTCCCCGCAACATAGCTCTGGTCCTCACAAGTTCCTACCTCATGCTTCCACGGGTCAACAGATGACAAAGACCGCCAGCTAAGGGTTGCGTACTTAGCTGGTAGTGCAGCCTGGGCACTGTTGTCCTTCTGACTTCAGCTAGATTGAGGAGGTACGTGCCGAGCGTCTGTCCACCAAGGAGGTGTGGCTCAAACAGCGGCTGAATAAGAAACGCTGTATCTCGTCAGCTATACCTTAGGAGGCAGTCCCACCAACGCAATGGAGCCAGCGCGGTAAGATAGCATGCTGAAGTCTTACCCTATCACGAGAAAATGTAAGTATTCTTTATTTTGTGAGATTTTTCCTCCATTTTAATGCCCACAACTATTTTATAAGGAACAGTAGAAATTTGCAATATCCCAGTACATTTACTAGTGCAAATAAAAACAAAAATATATGTGTTAATTGAATCTAAAGTTCAGTATAGCCGTGAAATTTTCATTTTGTCTTAACTTTTTATAAATCATTTATGCTAAAAATGTCTACTGTTCCTTTAACAACTATATAACGGGGATTCCCTGGGGGGTAGCCTAAGGCAGTCGAAGGATTTGTTGACTGGACAAGGGTTCGTGGAGTCGCCAGTCCCTTGTCATGTGAAGACACGCGGCCTTCTGGCCGTAGTCTTCCGAAGGTCCTCACTGAGATCGGCTAACCCTGCTACAAGAAGCCATCACGTAGGCCATTCTCTCAGAACAACCTGCTGAGAATAGTCCTGCAGCCATAGGTAATCCGTGCACTGATGATGGTGGGTTCTTATTACACATCACATCACATCACAGTCATTGTAAAGATAAGTTGTGTTTTTTGGCAAAACTGTGATGTTTGCCAATCGCCATATTGAAATATAAGATAACTTGAAATGTTGAAAAATAAAAGCAACACATTTTAAATGTATTGCAAATGAACTGTACATCGCAGACCAATTTCGGAATTCCTTTAAAGTCTTATTGAATTCCATAAAATTTCAGG
Source organism: Aedes japonicus (assembly GCA_034211315.2). Taxonomy (NCBI): domain Eukaryota; kingdom Metazoa; phylum Arthropoda; class Insecta; order Diptera; family Culicidae; genus Aedes; species Aedes japonicus. Next base: position 28,391 of record JASCZW010009919.1, read on the forward strand.
AAATTCATGATTAATTTATCGAATATATTTCTTATAAATTTTGTTTATGTGGTTGTAAACTCGCATAACTTTTCATTAATTTTCAGCTCTTACCATGCCAATATTCACCATAAAATTAAATGCGCATAAGAATTTCAGAATGATCCGCTCTAAAACAAAATCAATTTGTTTTGTATAGCATTATGGGAAACAAAATTTCCCGCTACACTTGTACTTTTTTCTTAGACATTATCGAACAAGCAGATCCACAAAAAAACAGTTTCAATTATTTCATATATTTCAATATGGCGATTGGAAGAAATCACAGTTTTGCTAAAAAGCCAATTTATTTTAGCAATGGTTATTAAAAAAACTATTTGGTCATTTGGTAGCTTTCCTCAATGCCAATTAGCCATTTAACGCATTTACTGGAGGCAAAATGGTTTTGAAATGCTTTTTCAACTGACCATAATAAGATAGTATGAATAAGTCCTAAAACGGCATTTCAAAACAGCATTTTATGAGTTTATAAAGTCAAAATAAAACCTTTGATAGGAGTAAAAGGAATTTAAGAAGTCAACGGTTTAAGTTCGTTGTAAAAAAGCTGTGTAGGTTCTTATAAACCTGATTAAAATTTGAAATCTGTTGGCACCCCTTGCTGCCATTATATAACCGAATTGATTTCTATAGGCTTTCATGAAACTTTAATTAAACCTTATAAAGCTGGATGGTTTTGGCAATGTTACTTGGGAGGTCCTAATGAAAAATCTGTGTTGATTTTGTCTTCCATTCAATTTTCTTATTGCCTAAACTTTCCAAAATGTGCGGATTTTCCTACTCCTACCTGTCAAATTTTGGTAGTGAATGCATATAAAATTTTGTTGTTCTTATTCTCATAGGTTACTCACTATAATCCCCGATGATCCTCGAAACAATCCTTCGACCAAACTTCCTTGCCGGCTCCTACTTGGCTGGTGGGCGAGCTATGGCGGCTTCGAAACGGAATCGGTTGCGGTAATCGAAGCAATGGTGTGGAGTGGCGCAACTGTTGTCGTGATCCTTCTGGCTCATTATGCCGAACAAGAATGGCGAAAATTGTCAATAAGATAACCGAAAAAGGCAAAAAAATGACTAGGATTACGTAGTCCGGTCGCAATGGCCGACGGTGTGAACCCCTTCGGAAGTCGGGAGGATTTCCCAAGCCGAAAAGTTTTGACGGTGTAGCGTGAAACGAAGTGGTTAGTGGTCGATCAAGTTGGATGGCACTGATTGCTGCGTGGGGTTCAAACTGTTAAATTCAAGAGAGTGTAAGCTTTCTAGTGGAATACCTGTAATTATAAATTGAGAAGAAAGATTAGTAATTTACATTTAATTCCAACTATCTTACATAGATGTTGTTTGAGCAGGAAATAATTTCGCCTCGCCGAGCCTCACCATGAGGCTCTAGGAGTGGACAGCATTTTTTTAGCTAGAACAAAGTTGTGAAGAGAAAGTATTGATAGTTCCGTTCGCTTACGGCAGGCTGTGAAAATTGAGTAGAAGTAGTTTTTACAATTGAGCGGAGGGCGTTGTGAGGGAGTATTTCGAAATAAGTCATAGTCATATAAGTCTGCTACGATAAAGAAGTCATATAAGGAGTGTATCGAAAAGTAGTTATAAACTTCCAAATAATAAAATAGGCATGAAAACATGGTTAAAATTAACATACTATTTCAGTTTATTATAGCTTAACATGTTTACAAAAGATCCAAACGGAAAAACTAGTCATCATGTTCATTTCTGTAGAATGCCCGTACCTTTGATTTGACACCTGCCATCAAATTCTGCACAGTTACCTTTGTGCACTTCCTGGATGCCGCTGCCCAATTTTTCTTAAAATCGGTCATGTTTTGGGACACTGTACCATCCTTCTTAAATATACGCTTGACTATTGCCCAATAGCGTTCGATCGGTCGCAACTGGGAACAGTTTGGTGGGTTGATGTCTTTTTCTACGAACTTGATGTTATTCTCCGTCAGCCACTGTAGAGTGGATTTGGCGTAATGTGCCGATGCCAAATCTGGCCAGAAGAGGAGGGACTGGTGCTTTCTATACAATGGTAGCAACCTGTTCTTCAAACATTCCTTTGATAAATCTCAGCATTTATAGTTCCTTTTGTATAGAAAATTGAAGAACGCAAGCCACATGTGCAAATAGCTTGCCAAATGAGCACCTTCTGACCGAATTTCTCCATCGCAACAGTCGTATCTGCGGTTGGCACACGTTCCCCAACAGATTTAGTATAAAACTGCGGCCCCGGTAGCGTTCTTGAATCTTCTTTAACGTATGTTTCGTCATCCATCAAAATGCACTGGTCGACATTGTCCAAAATGCAGCTGTACAGCTTTCGAGCCCTGGTTTTGGCACGAGACTTTTGTTCCGGAGTTTGTTTGGGCACTTTCTGCTTTTTGTACGTCTTCAAGTCATTCCTGCGCTTGATTCGTTGAATCATTCCGATGCTGGTCCTGAACGTCTTGGCTAGATCGCGAGTAGAGGCAAATTTGTTCCGTTGAATATAATCCACAACTTTTTGGTCCAAATCAGGGTTGCTGGAGCCGGGTTTCCAGCCACTTCTTGGTAAATCCTTGAGGGAGCACTCCTTACCAAACTTTTCGATGATGCGTTTTACACTTGCCGGGTGAACATTTACTCTTTTCGCAATCTGGTTGTAAGTAACACCCTTTTCGGTGCACCAAGTGTGCAGAATTTTCTTTTAGTCTCAAATTCAATTCGCGACATTTTGAATACAACTTTATCAACGGAAATGAATGAACCGAATAATCATTTTTGACATGTAAACAAAGCAAATGGCGCTTACACGCTAAAAATATATACAGTAGTTTATGCGTAATAACGCATCGAATGTTTATAACTACTTTTCGATACACTCCTTAAGTCTGCTACAGAATAATTAGGGTAGGTATAAAGAAAAGGCGAGGTTTATTTATGTTTGACTCAGGATAGGTTAGGCAAAACATGTTAGCTGAAGATACAAATATTTGTATTTAGAAAATAGTTAGTATACGGCGAAGCATTTTTATCAGTTTAGTATTAGTACACGACACTGAACAAGTCTGCATTATATGGAATATGTAACTTTTTAATCTCTCTTTTCATGTTTTAGTTAATTGACGTTAAACAATTTGAAATGCGGTCAAAACAAGAATCTGAAGGAGCAATTGAAGATATAATTCAATCACAGCAATCTAGAAATTGATAAATAAACGTTAGTTCATATTCATCACTCAACCAGAACGGATGTATTTATACTTTGTTCCAAGAGGTTACGGGTCTTTGCAAGTTTGGAGAGGTTACCGTAGCAACCGATATAAATACAAGAGTGAAACGGGAGGCACGAGATGGATTATATGAACCTGTGAAGCTCACAGGTGCCAACTACCTCATCTGGAAGACAAAGGTGGAGTTCTTGCTGATCCGGGACGACTTGTGCAACAGTGCCAACGGGAGGGACAGCAATGGCAGCGAATGCAGTACTGGATCCCGTCGTTGAAGTTTCAGACAGCGGTGACCAGCGTGCCCGTGTAAAGATTGGCTTTTTGATGATGGACAACCAAACGAACCTCATTAAAGAGGCTAAAACAGCGAAGACAACATGGGAGAAACTACTCCCAAAATAAAAAGGAAGATTGTAATGCAATTTCGCATGGTTTGGTTTCATTTCTCGTAATGGATCACAACTTGAGGAAAAATGCAAAATTGGTCGTCAGCAGAAAAGCAACACATCAGTTCGCTTAGAAAAATTCAATGTGTGCGTGAGGTTGTGCAGTGTGTTAGTGGTAGTAAATTCAATAACTCACAAAAAAAAGATTTCATACCGCAACTGAGATTCGAACCACGGCCGTCAGCGTGACGTCTCTTCATGGTAACCATCTCAGCCACAAGCTGAGGTAATCGGAATAAAAGCCCTACATTTCTTCGGTTGTCGAGGCACTCAACATTATAACAATGAAGCAAAGATCGGTCGCACACACTTACATGGCTTCGTTTATTTTATAAAACGCTTGGTGACTTGATCAGGGGAAATGGGAGTGTGATGACGAGTGAAAATAAAAATAGAACACTTGACAGCGAAATAGCAACAGTTGCAAATGGCGTAGTGGCGTTCTGTGTCATTGTATCACCCATATTGAGAAGTTGTAGACGGCTGAACAAAAACCCAACGCTTGCTGCGACTGTCGAGGTACTAAGCACACAGCGATAACCGCTTGCACACACTTGCATGGCTTTGTTTATACCATAAAAAGCATTGTGAATCATGATGGGCAAAATTGCTTTTTCAGAATCATGCGGCTTTCTCAAGATATGATTGCAAAAACTGCAATTGCTTTTTTTGCTACAATTTCATCTATTGGGTGTACGAGGACATTCGGAGAAGGCAACGAAGCTGTCGCTTCTGAAAAAACTGAGTGACACTGAGCGGATGCTGTATAATCAAGGATGAGAAGGCCACATCTTCTGGAGGTTTGTACTACTTTACAGTCGCCCATGAAGCGTTAGCGTCGATAGAATGCAAGCATATATCAAGTTGACAGCACACATGGCATCACATTGTAAATCGGGCATAATACTTCCTTTCTTCTTATAATATGCTTTAAATGGATCCGTTTAAGAATGAAATTCAAACTTGAATTGAAAATTTGCATTAGAAAATCATTTTTTGATTCAAATTCATGAAATGAAGAGCATGAGCATGAGCATGATTGACCGCCCGAGGTTGCTACTCCGTTATTGCCAGATCAGCTGTTATTACACAAAGAACCAATAAATGATGCTTGGGACTAGTATACATCCTCAATGTGTAAGAACTGGTGATCTTAAACTAAGGCAATACCGGCGCCGGCCTCGTCCGAATGCAGGTCAAATAGGGAATGGGTAGGAATATGTTGACGTGATACTCGCTTTGTTGGAAGCCGAGAACACCTCTGCACTTCCACGAGAAATCACTGGGATGTTGGATAAAATGGTTGGGTTTGCAGCCGGATCCGTTTTGGTAAACGGTGCGCTGAATTCAACTGACGTCGGCAGCGAATAAGATATTTAACTATGTTCCCGATTCATTCTCTGTACAGAGATGCACATTAAAGCTATTTAAATTTTGGCACCGACTCAAACCAACAGTAGGGATGCTGTTGGGGCCACTCACAAGTGTGGGTGGTTTATTTCAGCAGAAAACAAAAGTATGTTAAAACACCGAGTTTGAAGACCGATTTAAACCAACAGTAAGGATGCTGTTGTGGCCACTCACAAGTGTGGGTGGTTTATTACAGTGGAATACAAAAATACGTAGGAACATCGAGTTTGAGGACCGATTTAAACCAACAGTAGGGATGCTGTTGGGGCCACTCACAAGTGTGGGTGGTTTATTTCAGCAGAGTACAAAAGTATGTTAAAACACCGAGTTTGAAGACCGATTTAAACCAACAGTAAGGATGTTGTTGGGGCCACTCACAAGTGTGGGTGGTTTATTTCAGTGGAATACAAAATTACGTAGGAACATCGAGTTTGAGGACCGATTTAAACCAACAGTAGGGATGCTGTTGGGGCCACTCACAAGTGTGGGTGGTTTATTTCAATGGAATAAAAGAATACGTTAAGAATATCGAATTTGAGGACCGATTTAAACCAACAGTAGGGATGCTGTTGGGGCCACTCACAAGTGTGGGTGGTTTATTTTAGTAGAATACAAAAGTATATTAAAACACCGAGTTCGAGGACCGATTTAAACCAACAGTAGGGATGCTGTTGGGACCACTCACAAGTGTGGGTGGTTTATTTTAATGGAATACAAGAATACGTAAAGAACATTGAGTTTGAGGACCGATTTAAACCAACAGTAGGGATGCTGTTGGGGCCACTCTCAAGTGTGGGTGGTTTTTTTCAGCAGAGTACAAAAGTTTGTTAAAACACCGAGTTTGAAGACCGATTTAAACCAACAGTAAGGATGCTGTTGGGGCCACTCACAAGAGTGGGTGGTTTATTTCAGCAGAATACAAAAATATTTTGAAACACCGAGTTTGAAGACCGATTTAAACCAACAGTAGGGATGCTGTTGGGGCCACTCACAAGTGTGGGTGGTTTATTTCAATGGAATACAAGAATACGTTAAAAACATCGAGTTTGCGGACTGATTTACACCAACAGTAGGGATGCTGTTAGGGCCACTCACAAGTGTGGGTGGTTTATTTCAACAGAATACAAAAGTATGTTAAAACACCGAGTTTGAGGACCGATTTAAACCAACAGTAGGGATGCTGTTGGGGCCACTCACTAAGTGTGGGTGGTTTATTTTAATGGAATACAAGAATACGTAAAGAACATTGAGTTTGAGGACCGATTTAAACCAACAGTAGGGATGCTGTTGGGGCCACTCACAAGTGTGGGTGGTTTATTTCAGCAGAATACAAAAGTATGTTAAAACACCGAGTTTGAGGACCGATTTAAACCAACAGTAGGGATGCTGTTGGGGCCACTCTCTGAAGTGTGGGTGGTTTATTTCAATGCCGAATACAAGAAGTATGTTAAGAACATCGAGTTTGAGGACTAATTTAAAACCAACAGTAAGGATGCTGTTGGGGCCACTACTCACAAGTGTGGGTGGTTTATTTCAACAGAATACAAGAATATGTTAAGAACACCGAGTTTGAGGACTGATTTAAAACCAACAGTAAGGATGCTGTTGGGGCCACTCTGCAAGTGTGGGTGGTTTAATTCCAATGGAATACAAGAATAAGTTAAGAATATCGAGTTTGAGGACCGATTTAAACCAACAGTAGGGATGCTGTTGGGGCCACTCACAAGTGTGGGTGGTTTACTTCAATGGAATACAAAGAATACGTTATGAACATCGAGTTTGAGGACCGATTTAAACCAACAGTAGGGATGCTGTTGGGGCCACTCATGAAGTGTGGGTGGTTTGTTTCAATGGAAAACAAGAGTCCGTTAAGAACATTGAGTTTGAGGACCGATTTAAACCAACAGTAGGGATGCTGTTGGGGCCACTCCACAAGTGTGGTTGGTTTATTTCAGCAGAATACAAAAGTATGTTAAAACACCGAGTTTGAGGACCGAATTTAAACCAACAGTAGGGATGTTGTTGGGGCCACTCTACAAGTGTGGTTGGTTTGTTTCAATGGAATACAAGAATACGTTAAGAACATCGAGTTCGAGGACCGATTTAAACCAACAGTAGGGATGCTGTTGGGGCCACTCCACAAGTGTGGGTGGTTTATTTCAGCAGAGTACAAAAGTATGTTAAAACACCGAGTTTGAAGACCGATTTAAACCAACAGTAGGGATGCTGTTGGGGCCACTCACAAGTGTGGGAGGTTCATTTCATTGGAATACAAGAATTCGTTAAAACATCGAGTTTGAGGACCGATTTAAACCAACAGTAGGGATGCTGTTGGACACGCTAAGTGTGGGTGGTTTATTTCAATGGAATACAAGAATACGTTAAGAACATCGAGTTTGAGGACCGATTTAAACCAAAAGTAGGGATGCTGTTGGGGCCACTCACAAGTGTGGGTGGTTTATTTTAATGGAATACAAAGAATACGTTAAGAATATCGAATTTGAGGACCGATTTAAACCAACAGTAGGGATGCTGTTGGGACCACTCACAAGCGTGGTTGGTTTATTTTAATGGAATACAAGAATACGTTAAGAACATCGAGTTTGAGGACCGATTTAAACCAACAGTAGGAATGCTGTTGGGGCCACTCCACAAGTGTGAGTGGTTTATTTCAGCAGAATACAAAAGTATGCTAAAACACCAGAGTTTGAGGACCGATTTAAACCAACAGTGGGATGATATTGGGGCCACGCACAAGTGTGGGTGGTTTATTTCAGCAGAATACAAAAGTATTTTAAAACACCGAGTTTGAAGACCGATTTAAACCAACAGTAGGGATGCTGTTGGGGTCACTCACAAGTGTGGGTGGTTTACTTCAATGGAATACTAAGAATACGTTAAGAATATCGAGTTTGAGGACCGATTTAAACCAACAGTAAGGATGCTGCTAGGGCCACTTACAAGTATGGGTGGTTTATTTCAATGGAATACAAGAATACGTTAAGAATATCGAGTTTGATGTCCAATTTAAACCAACAGTAGGGATGCTGTTGAGGCCACACAAGTGTGGTGGTTTATTTCAATAGACCACGGAAATACATCAAAATTCCGATGTTGAGGACCGATCTCTCATCCAGCCCTAACCTCGTCTGACACAATGCAGACCCCCATCCCCTTTGGTATTGATCGCATGCATGTAATTTACGTGTACATGCCACATGCAGCAACAAAACACATCTCGACATCCACTGGTCTATCACTGAAAACAAAACCATCACTTAACATGTTTCATGCATTCAAAAAGACATATAAAAGCCGAAAAAAAATAAACAAACGTCAATCCAATCAACAACGACAAAATCTCAATAAAAAGATACTTGACTACTTTTGCGAATCAACAGGCACTCCACAAGACGTGTTCCGAAAATTCCTCCTATGGCGCCTACAGCCACGTCAAAATTGCAACGCGGGCAATGTAAGTGTCCGGCCTGACGACCTCCGAAACAAGTGAAATATCCAATCACAACATCTCTCAACAAAAACATCCAGACACAATCCTATACTACTTAGAGACGGAATGGATTTAATTCATGGAATAGTAGTTAAAGTTCAGAAGGAGAGATGAGGAGAACTCCTCGATCTCTCATATGTGACACATGTAATGAAATGTTATAAGGGAGAGGGTTATCCCTGTTGAACAACGAACACAGATGATACGTAGTGCTTTAGCTTATCCGGGATTTCCTGAAAAATAATATTAATAGAAACAAGGCTTCACGTGATCAGAAGACTATTTAATATTTGTAATAAGATGGAAATAATAGGGAACATATTATAAAAAAAGTATTAGAGTTGTACATGACAATTGCACCATAAAAAATATAAAAATATAAAATATATGATAATAAAGATCTTCATTACTAAAATGAAAATCAATCAAACCCCAACAAACATATGCACTTCCTACAAGGGCAAACAATGAAAGATGATAAAAAATGAGAGTAGCCATTAGCAAACGTGAACTCGGCAAACAACCATGAATAACGCACCACACCGGGCTAGGGAGTCAAAACCCACAAAAATGCAGAAGACTGCGCAGCTGAAAATGAAAAATATTGCAAGCAGAGGAAACGTAAACGAATATATCCATCAATTACGCCTGAGATGAACGTGAAAGTACTAAAAATTTGTTTCGAGACAGCTTGAACGGTGCGTGCACAAGGTTTGCGTGGGCAAAACTTCAAAATGCTCGGAAGGCCCACTGGCGCCAGTCGATTCCACTCTTGTTTCGTACGTTTGCACTGTGGCGCATCAAGCGCGCTGTGCAGTGCATCTGATGTGCTACAGCGCTCCAGATGCAACACCCTGCCACCATATGGAAAATCAGTTACATAGATCTGCGTGAGTGACTCTTTCCGGTTCCGAACTGCAACGAGAATACATACAGATCCGAACAGCAGAAAACGAAAGCAAAAGCCCAGAGTAGTAGAAGAGAAGAGACAGAGACAGAAAAACACGCAAACGCCGCACGTCTGGCTTTCTCCGCGTAAACAACGCCTCACGCTTCCATGATCCGTTCATGTTTGCCAAGATTTCTTTGTACTAATGTATGTTTGAATAGACGATAATATTTAAAACACTTATACTTAGCTGAATGTTTGATCCAGTATCAATTGTACGAAATGTGAGCTAAATCACGAAGGCATAGGTTTTCATATTAGGTAGAACCTTATTTCTTTTTAAGTACTAACACATACATATGGAAAATATGTCTGACAAAATCTTTTCCACTGCGATCAGCACAATTTATCTCTTTGTGTCGTATTTTTTTCCGCATAGAGACTCTTCGTTTTAAAACCATCGGTTCAAAGCTAACAAAACATTCCATCCAAATTAGACTCCGACACAACATGACTTAACTCTAAACGTGTACGTTCCAATGCACTGCCACTACAACGACACACAACTAACTTACTGCAGTTGTCATGATTCTCGCTGACATGACAACCGCTATGACATTTGACGGGAGCGGGTGAAGAAAATTTTTATTCGATGGAGAGAATTTTTTCTAATTTTCACTACCTGAGCCCACGTTTGAGCGAGAGTTTTCGATGTCTCCTTACTGGCAGCCACACTCCGAGGAGCACTTGGCAGACAAAATTGCAAGGAGTTATTACGGGTGAACAACTATACAAAAATGCAAATACCACACGCGCGAACTGGTTTGCAACCACTTGGATCAGCTAGCTGACCTTCTCTCCACACACATACACAGATAACTTACAAAAACTTAAAGTGACCATGCAGAGTTAACCTTTATCCACGATACAAAAGAGCTACTGTCAGTCAAGACACGCCGATGAGTTTCATGTACTCCAAATAATTTCTGTCATCATATTGAAAAAAGTAGCGGAAGTTTTAAGTTTGTTGAGAATGATTATCTCCAAACTTCATACATGTTTTGCAAGTTGTTCCAGAGATGTAGTATTTCAGCAAGTAATCAAGTGCTAATAAAGCTTGCTGCTGATAGAATTGGAACAGAACATCATTGCCTGTATTTCAGTTATATTATTGAATTCAGGAATCTTTTTTATACAAATGTAGCGTTTTCTTCATGCTTTTTGGAAAAAATACGAATAAAATTATTCGTCGTCACGGTTTCGAAGGAATTCTGGAATTTTTTCCCGTAACACGGCTCATTGGGCTGGCGCGCACGCTATGCTCCGATCCATCGTTTTAGCTATCTTATTCCACCGGGACATCCGCAGTTGATGTCTATCACGGCAACCTTTCCCTTTGCCTTGAGTCTCCTCTTCGCGGTTGCCGAGTATGACCTCAGCATAGGAGCTGGAACTGGGACGGTCAGTTAGGGCGGGTTCAGGTTTTTCCGGAACAACCTGGACCCTTCTCTGCCATACCATTCTTGAACGACTTTGCTGTAATGACAGTTTGCCAATCTGGCCAAAACGATTACGGGATGGATGCGTGATCGAATGAACGAGCACAACTTTGGACTTTTGGAGACACTCTTTTGGTACTGGATTCCGACGTCGTTGTCTTATTTAACAAAACTTTTGATTTTTTTACCACAGCTACCAAATACCCTGCCAAATCATAGT
>JASCZW010009920.1:0-39585 GCA_034211315.2 Aedes japonicus
GACGCTCGTTTGAAAACCATGGCAACGTGAATGTTACTCGAACGAAGTGATGCAGAGGCATCGAAGCGCGTGGTGCTCAGTTGCAGTGTGATAGTTTTGTTGCCATTCAACTGATGAATAAAAAGTTCGATATAAGGTGATTTATGTTCGCAATAGTAACATTTCAGAAACTAGAAATTAATGAAACTCCCATTTGAAATCGCCAAGTTCTTGGGTTTCTATAAGCTTGAATCATTGTGGTTCACAATCACCAACACTGATACATGTTCAATGGTGGGCATACCTTATGATTGCATTTGATGGTGTGAGCATAAATACCGTAACAATTTGAATTATCGGGGTTTTCAATTATTGTTCGATCATAACTTCTGTCAATATAAAAATTTGAATGATGCGTAAATAATTAATAGATTACATCTGTGACGTAATATGTGAATGACATAGTTAAATAACTCAAACATAGATGTCAGCTATTATAAAGTACTCAGCAGTTACCGGTTGCCGATTGGTGCATAACCAGGCTAAAGCTGCTCTACTCTGTACGTCACATATGGAAACATACGATGTACGGTTGTCCAATTTTACTCAGAGAATGTGTAATGTACTTAGCTGCTTGCGATTAAAAAAAATGTGCTTCTTCTTCTTCTTTAATTTTGAGAGGGACTTTAACCCTTCGGGTCATTCGTCCCTAAAAAAAAAAAAAAATCAGTGGGGTTGTGTACAAGACACGACCGGTTGACGTAGACTACGTTTAACCAAGTGATGCATTATAATGTCAGGGAAATTCTGTGTGGCTATTATTAGCGTTAAAAAGGTTTCAATTATTCGTGCCGGTTGCCGATAGAAGCAGTTTAAGTCACAATATGACTGGTGTGGCCCTTATGAGACATTAGACCAGCGTTTTGAAGCCAGTATGTAAGAAAATTCAATTGTACGCTCTTGCGATATTATTTGGTGGCCCTGAAAAGGGCCGTTTGGGTTTATGAAGTCAGTATGTGGGAAAATTCTGTTGTACACTCTTTATAACTCTTTGGTGGTATCTGAAAAAGGGCCTTTTGGTTTAAATGCTGACACGGTCACGGTTGCACGTTTTACGATGGACTATCTTTAAGGCCTAGAAGATAGTTGAGGATCTGTTAGGGAATATAAAGTTATTAAATTAATGATAGTTTTGCTCATTCTTATAATCATAATCGCTTAACATTATTAAATGTTTATTCGTATCATACTGTGCCTGAATGGCCTGCGTCTCGGAATTCTCACCAATATAAAATAAACACCTGATAAAATAATCACACAATAAAAGATGTTCAGCGCATTAGTTGTATCGATATCATGTTTAGGTTCATATGCAGTAAAAGCATGCTGCACATGTAATCACCAGAATACAATCAATAATATGTTAAAATTTATTAAGACAGGGAGACCAATGATGACATGCAATTTGTCAAGTTGATTTTAATTGAATAGATACCAATTTCCTACCTCGAACCTTCTCCAGCGTCCCAACTAGTTGTTGGCATTACCTCTTGCTGCCTACAATTTTGCCCGATAACTACGAGCTCGCTCCGCATCGGTGCACGGTCGTTTCGGAGGATTTCCCGTATGTTCGCTCTGTATGCGCTTCTTGAATCTGCGCAAGCGTTCTGGATCAAATCGGTTAGGCATTCTATATTTCTCAAAACGTTTTTCTTCCTAGCGGTAGGACTCTATCCAACGCGAATCGTTAACACAACAGAATAACTGTTTATAACACACTACTAATTGGAATTTACAGAGAATGTTGGTTCGGAATATCATGTTCGACATCGAAAATGGTGTTCGTGATAGGGAATTTGTGTGGTTTAAGGTATGCGACGAAGAAAAAACAAGTTTTGCTAATACCACTGGCTGCCAATCGACAATTTGAAACGAAAATCTAAATCAAACAAACTCTCAAGATGAGAATATCAAATTGAAAGTAGCAAAGATGGATTTGTATCTGGTAGGATTTTTCGGTGAAAATAAATCAAAGCAACCGGCAGGCTTTGATTTATTTTCACTGATTTTATGGATCCGCTGCATAGTACACTGTTGCTTAGTAACGATATTAATTTAATTATTTTATAAACAACTCTCTGAACTACATTGCCCAGTGAACACGCGAACGGTACAGTTCGTTCGGTCCGCTTTCCGTTGTTTTGGAAGCTTTTTACGAGTTGTTTAGTCTTCAGAAAAAGGAATTTCTCAATCGCCAGTGGAATCGTCGCGAGTGAAATCAGTTTTGATTTACTGAAGCAGAGAACATTGTGTGATAAGTGGTGCAACAGCGTCATTAATTGCAATTAGCAATATTGCCACGATCGAGAAGCCATATTGTTCCGAATCTATACGGCACGCATACCAGCAGCCCATCGAGTGTAGCGTGTATTCTTCCATCCACCAACTACCACCGATCAGCAACATCACCGTCATCGTTCAGCTCCACGCTTAGACGGTACACGCGGTCACTCATCGTCGCTCGGCAGCAGCAGCACACATTCGTCGCCCAGCTGCGGTAGATCCGTGATACATAAAAGATAAGTTATTTTAGTAGTATATAAGATAAGTGATTTTCATCGTAGTGTGTGTGAGTGTGGAGAGTGATTGATGAGTGTGTGTGAGAGTGTACTTAGTTTTAGGTTTTTTTTAGGTTAAGTTTGTTTATCTGTGATTGATTGTAGATAATTACGTTAGTGGTTGAGCGTGATAAGCTCCCACAAGCGAGCCATGGATGATTTATCGCAAGATGAATCATCTATGGCACTGAAATGATGAGGTAGCTCATAGAGTTACCAGATCACGTGCCTATCCAGACAGTTCAACTGGTCCATGGGTTGTTTATTTTCAGCCCAAATCGAAACCTCTGAATGTTTGTCAGATTTCTGATGATCTGACGAAGCGATTCTCGGCCGTGACCGAGATAATTAAAAGTAAGACCGAATAAACTTCGGGTCGTTGTGTCCAACCTTAAGCAGGCGAATGAGATTGCTGTCTCTCAGTTTTTACACTCGAGTATCGAGTATATATCCCAGCTCGGGGTATTGAAATCGAAGGTGTGGTCACCGATACGAGTCTGACCCTGAGATCCTGCTGAAGCGGGGGTTGGTCGATTTAAGAACCCTCTGCTGTCACCAGTTAAGATACTGGATGTGCGCCAACTTGGCGCAGTGTCGACCAATAAGGGTGAAAAAGTTTACACCGTCAGACTCGTTTCGCGTGACCTTCTCTGGCTCAGCCCTCCCTCAATACGTCGAGTTGGGAAAACTTCGGCTACCTGTGCGATTGTTTGTACCTCGGGTCATGATCTGCCAGAAATGCCAGCAGATGGGACATACGACCTCCCATTGCGGCAATAAAGCGCGCTGCTCCAACTGCGGAGAGAAGCATGAGGATGGCGCGTGCGCAGACAGCACACCTAAATGCGCTTTTGTAAGGAACTCCTCCTCATGCTCTCTCATCGTGCCCGGCGTACAAACAACGCGAGGAACAATTAGAACGCTCGCTAAAACAGCGTTCCAGGCAATCTTTTGCCGAAATGGTGAAAAAAGCCTCACCATCACCCAGTGCCAATACAAATCCCTTTGCTCCTCTGTCAGATGACGAGTCTGACTTTGATTCGGCTGAAGAGGAACGTCGTTCACTTTTCCGGAAGGTGCTTCAAGGAAGCGAAGACGCGTCCGCCCACGGAAAGTTGTTGAAAAGAAGCCCGAGACCAGCTTGCCCATTTCAAAAGAGGTGGAAAAAAGGAAAACACAATTCCTCCTGGTTTCCATAGTACTAACTACACCCAGGACTTTCCATCTCTCCCGGGGACATCCAAAACCCTGACGCCCCTATTTTAAGAACAGAAGCCCCCTCCTCAAGTGGGCTGTTCTCATTTGATGACATTGCCGAAGGTATCTTCAAGTACCTTGAAATTTCTGACCCTCTCAAAAGCATTGTTTTGGCAATGCTTCCAACAGTGAAGACCTTTTTGAAGCAATTGACAATTAAGTGGCCCATCCTTGCAGCTATCATTTCCTTCGATGGATAATTTTCCAAATGAGGTCAGGGATTTGATCACTGTTCTACAGTGGAATTGTCGAAGTTTGATTCCTAAATTGGAATCTTTTAAATTTTTAGCTCACACTACCGGTTGTGATGCATTCGCTCTTTGTGAAACATGGCTCTCTTCCGAAATCAATCTTCCGATTCATGATTTCAATATTATTCGTCTTGATCGTGAGGATTCACGTGGAGGGGGAGTACTTTTGGGGATCAAAAAGTGCTACTCCTTCTATAGAGTGAATTTTCCTCCTATTCCAGGTATTGAAGTTGTCGCATGTCAGGCTGTTATTAAAAATAAAAGCCTTTGCATTGCTTCCGTTTATATTCCTCCAAGAGTCTCCATCAACCGAAAACAACTCTCCGATGTTTGTTCGGTTCTTCCTGCTCCTAGGTTGGTCATGGGAGATTTTAACTCTCACGGTACAGGCTGGGGAGAACTGTACGATGACAACCGGTCTTCCTTGATATATGACCTCTGTGACAACTTCAATATGACAGTACTTAACAATGGAGAAGTAACACGTTTGGCTGGTACATCCTCAGTTGGCAGTAGATTAGACCTCACACTTTGTTCGAATTCATTATCGTTGGATTGCACATGGAATGTGATTCAAGATCCCCACGGTAGTGATCATTTGCCCATAAAAATTTCGGTTGCCACCGGGTTCAATCCGTCGAAATCTGTTAACGTCACGTATGATCTTACCCGTCACATCGATTGGACAAAGTTTAGGACAGCAGTAGATGAAGCCGTAACGACGGTAGAAAGGCTTTCACCGCTGGAAGAGTATAACTTCCTCTCCAACCTGATCTTAGACAGCGCGCTTCAAGCTCAAACTCGACCAGTTCCAGGGACGTCATCTCGCAGGAAACCTCCTTCTCCATGGTGGGATCAGCAATGCACCGAGGTTTACCGTAAAAAGTCCGACGCGTTCAAAGTTTTCCGTAAACGTGGAACACCTGAGCACTTCGAAGTATACACGGCTCTCGAACGCGAACTTAAGAGCCTCATCAAGGCCAAGAAACGCGGATACTGGCGAACATTCGTGAACGGGCTATCGCACGAAACGTCGATGAGTACTCTTTGGAACACGGCGCGAAGGTTGCGTAACCGAACTACGAACAACGAGAGCGAAGAGTACTCGGACCAATGGATCCTCAAATTCGCGCGAAAAGTTTGTCCAGATTCTGTGCCGGCACGGATGATTCCTCGCGAAAACACGTATTCGATAGATGAGATTAGCCAACCCTTTTCAATGGTAGAGTTCTCTCTCGCACTCCTTTCGTGTGGCAATACGGCTCCAGGCGCTGATAGGATCAAGTTCAACTTGCTCAAGAACCTCCCAGACGTCGCGAAGAGCGCATGTTACTCTTGTTTAATCAGTTTCTGGAACTCAACATTGTTCCGGATGATTGAAGATGCGTGAGAGTTACCGCTATTCAAAAACCTGTTAAGCCCGCGTTGGAAAACAACTCCTATCGACCCATCGCGATATTATCTTGAATTCGAAAGTTTTTGGAGAAAATGATCCTTTTCCGTCTGGACAAATGGGTTGAGACGAACAACCTGCTTTCAGATACTCAATATGGTTTCCGTAGGGGTAAGGGAACGAACGACTGTCTCGCGTTGCTTTCCACGGATATTCAGTTAGCTTTTGCTAAAAAGAGCAAATGGCTTCTGTATTCTTGGATATAAAGGGGCTTTTGATTCAGTATCTGTTGAAGTTCTTTCAGATAAACTGCACGCTTGTGGCTTTTCACCATTAATGAATAATTTTTGTACAATTTGCTGTCAGAGAAACATATGAGCTTTTCTCATGGAACCTCTACAGCTTCACGATTCTAGCTACATGGGTCTCCCCCAGGGATCATGTTTAAGCCCCCTTTTGTATAATTTTTATGTCAAAGACATTGACGGTTGTCTAGGTGACAACTGTACGTTGAGACAACTTGCAGATGACGGCGTAGTGTCTGTCACGGGACCCAATGGGGTCGATCTGCAAGGACCCTTACAGGATACCTTGGACAATTTGTCTACTTGGGCTCTAGAGCTAGGTATCGAATTCTCTACGGAGAAAACTGAGTTGGTAGTTTTTTCTAGGAAGCATAACCCAGCACAACCGAAGCTTCAAATTTGGGGTAAGCCGATAGCTTATTCTATGTCATTTAAATATCTTGGGGTCTGGTTCGATTCTAAGTGCACCTGGAGATCCCATATTGAGTATGTGAAGCGAAAGTGCCAGCCAAGGATCAATTTTCTCTGCACAATTACTGGGACCTGGTGGGGAGCTCATCCACAAGATCTTCTAACGTTGTACCGGACAACGATTTTGTCGATTATGGAATACGGTAGTTTTTGTTTTCATTCAGCGGCTCGGTCGCACATCATCAAACTGGAACGTATTCAGTATCGGTGTCTTCGTATCGCGTTAGGTTGCATGCACTCGACTCACACCATGAGTCTTGAAGTGCTGGCTGGCATGTTGCCACTCTCGGATCGGTTTACAGAATTATCTCTCCGGCTCCTCACCAGGTGTGAAGTTATGAACCCCAGGTGATCGAAAATTTTGAGAAGCTCCTTGAGTTGAACCCTCAAACCCGCTTCATGACCTTGTACCATTTGTACATAACACAGGATGTCAGCCCTTCGCCGAACATTTCCAATCGTGTTTGCTTCTCCGATTTCGACAATTCGGTTCATTTTGATTTATCCATGAAGCAGGAGCTTCAGTGGAATCCCAAAGCATCATCGTCCTATGATTGCTCCGGTGATATTTGCTGCAAAGTTTGGCCAAGTTGATTCCACTAAATCGTTCTTCACTGACGGATCTTTGATAGAGAGTCAGCAGGCTTTGTATATTTAATGAAATTTATAGCGCCAACCGTAAACTTCAAGCCCCTTGTTCCGTGTATGTCGCTGAATTAGCGGCAATACATTCTACGCTAGAAATTGTTACCTCATTACCACCGGATCAGTACTTCATTTTCACGGATAGTCTCAGTTCTATAGAGGCTATTCGCTCCTTGAGACCGGTAAGCACTCCTCGTATTTTCTCACGAAAATACAGGAGCTTCTAAGTGCTTTATCTTTGCGTTATTTTATCATCACCTTTGTGATGGGTCCCATCTCATTGTTCAATTCCGGGCAATGAGAAAGCGGACTCGCTTGCAAAGGTGGGCGCTATGGAAGGCGATATTTGTGATCGACAAATCGCCTTCAACGAATTTTTTCTATTTTTCGTCA
The DNA here is from genome assembly GCA_034211315.2 of Aedes japonicus. Classification (NCBI taxonomy): domain Eukaryota; kingdom Metazoa; phylum Arthropoda; class Insecta; order Diptera; family Culicidae; genus Aedes; species Aedes japonicus. The sequence continues at coordinate 7,313 of JASCZW010009920.1, forward strand.
ACAGTCACTCGTCAGCTGGCAGTATAAATGGAGTAAAGGAGATTTGGGGCGATGGCAACATTCTATCATCCCAAAGGTGTCGAAGAAATCTTGGTTTAGGGGATGGATGTGGGTCGAGACTTCATTCGTGTTATGTCTCGCCTCATGTCCAATCATTATTCTTTGAACGCTCATTTATACCGGGTTGGGCTGAGCGACAGCAATCTCTGTGAATGTGGACAAAGCTATCAGGACGCAGATCACGTTAGCTTGTCTGAGCATCGTGAGGTTCAGATCGAGGCTTTATGATTCCCTTCGGGCTCGAGGTAGACAACCCAATGTGCCAATTCGAGATATTTTGGCTGTACGTGATTTGGAGTACATGAAACTCATTTATGTGTTTTTGACTAACATTAGCATTAGATTGTAGTTAGTTTAACATGTATGTTTAGTATAAGTTTTTTTTCTGTGTTCGTGTGTTTTTTTTCTCTTTCAAAAATGTTCGATTAAAAGAAAACCAAAAGTTGTGTAGTTATAAGTGTTTCAATAATTTAGAATTTAAATTTAATGTGCTATGTAAACCATACTTTAAATTCCACCCTCTTTCCCATCCGTAATTTGTAATTCCTATTAACCTCGAGACGGCCGCGAGTAATCGGCTCTATCCTCCTAACTTTAGTTTTAAGATAAATGATGTATAAAAGTATGAAAATTTGGCTCTGTAAAGTTTATTCGATTGAGCCTGTACAAATAAATGATTTAAAAAAAAAAAAACTCTCTGAACTGGATTGGTTGTCCTCAAAAGGACAGATTATCAATTTATGGGTAGCGCTAACCAGCTGGGTAAATTTTTTACCGACGGCTCGCCCTCCATCGAGCACCGAACTAAATTTAAGATTAGTTCTTTAATAAACAACTCTTTTATTTTAATTCATTGTCCTCAAAAGGACAGATTATTTCCACCAACTGCTGCTCGCCCCATAAGGACGCTTTCCCCCGAACAGCAGCGTTTTCGAAGTCGCGGCGAAACAATTGCCACGATGAGGTAAGATGGCGGCTTGCACAAACCGACGCGATTGTGCGCCCCCATCCATAATCCGCCATTATACCTCATCGCGAAGATCGGTGTTTGGGAGAGCCTCAGTACTAACCACCACCAGCAGCTACGCGACCACCAGCTGCCTCTGCGACCAACTCCGCTGCCGGACGAATGAAGCAGCCCAAGCAACACAGCTTGTATTAAACAAGTTGAAAGTACTGTTAAATGACAAAAAAAGGTTATAAATTTAGGTGTATAATACTTTATTTCGTACTTTAATCTGACGCAAAAAGTGAAGCATTATAAAACATAAAATGGAAAAAAAATATCCGCATACAAAAAAAAACATAACATCCCTATACGTGGGATTTGAACACAGGCCCTTGGCGTGATAGGTTTGTAGCTTGTTTGCTAAGCCAACTCAGATTGTTAAGAAGTAAACTCTGAGTATCTATGATATGCTTCCCGTTGGTAGTGCAACCATGATCTAGTACAACAAATTCATCGTAATGAGAAAAAAGTACACGTTTTGCAAAACATGGTTGTGGTAATGTAATTTCAACTGTAGATAGAACTGCCCATAAAATTTTGTCCTGTTTATGTTTTATAAATGTATGGAGCCATGTTTTCGAGAACAATAATATAGTATTAATCACTTGAAGCATTTGAAAAATTATTTTTAGCTCGACCGTTTGTCAGAGTGATATATAAAATACGAGAAATACAAACCGCTTCAAACTTGACAAGTTTTGCAATACGTTTATAATACATTTATAATACAAACAATTATAAATCATTCTTAAAAGATGTTTTGTGTGTTACTTGGGAGCTGCCTGCGACCAGCGACCAGCTATCAGCGACCAGCTCCGCACAGCTTCAATGCTGCCAAACGACTGAGGCAAAATTTTCCTAAGTGTTCGTTTTACACCGTTCTCAGCTGCGTGCGAGACGTACATGGAGAGACGAATGACATGATTGGTTAAAGTCTCTCTCTAATACAAAGAAGAAGAAGATGATGCAAGACGTTCCTTGCTTCGATTTGAAATCTGTGATAGGAAATTTGGTAAATTTACTCTGCAAAATGACATTATAAGACATCACCTTATATTGGCGTTATTTTCAATAGTTTACCATTGTTTGAGAATAATGTTTGACAATTGAACTAGAGCGCGGTAAAATTTCCGACCGATTGAAGAAGAAATCATGTAAATCTATCGTGGATTATTTAAATTATTCGCGTACAAAACGTACGGTTTTTCGTGACGGTCGCAAAATTTTAGATTTTCATTTGACACCCTACCCTTGCCGTAAGACGTAGTCTACGTCAAAATGTGCGAAGAGTGTGCTTTAGAAATAGCTTACTGAATGGATGGATTAGAAAAAACTGAATTTATTAATTAGATTGAACAGACGAATAAATAACATGATCAGAATTACAGACATTGCATGGAATTTCAAAGTCAAATTTTTCAAGAACTTACGGTTAAGTTGATAACCTTTTTTTTTTATTAATGTATTTTTACTATGACCCAACATATTTGCTGAACACCATCATGATTAAGGGGACAATAACGAAACAGTTTGTTAGAGCAGAATTAAAACACGAGTAAAACAATAATATTAACAAGAAAATTAGAAGACAGATTAGTCATTTTCATTTAATTCCAACCACCTTTATTGCTGCTTACTTGACAGGTCTACAATGTGGAGACTTCTTCAGTATCCTGTAATAACACTCGACTTATTTTCTAGTTACAGGTATTCCGCTAAAAAACTACCACTCACCAGGATTCAATAATGTTAAGAACATTCTATGTTGACAGCCATTCCGTCAGTCATTTGTTTTTTGGTTTAATCTTCATAGACTAACGGTCTAATTTTTTTTCTCAGGTAATCCCGTACATTCTTCCGAGCCACCTTTTACACTGCAGTTATTCACATTGTCATTCAAATTCTTCATGTACAGTTGTTTGTCTCAATAATATCTTTTAAACACTAGCTTTCCAAGACCAGACGATGCCATAGAACCAACAATCAATATGAAACTAGCGATTTGAAATTGGTTCACTGTTGTATGGCCCCTAGTTCCGAAGTACACCTTGCAGTCTGCACCACGTTGTACACTCTTGCGGCTTTCAGTACCTTTCGGTAATAGTATCTTTGGCATTGTTTTGATTCACTATGTTATTTTTACAAAATTTTTGAGGGTTTGTTGGTGTTTTCTTCGAGCAAGTCTTGCTTTGGCTCCAGCCTTTTTGAGAACATTACGTTCTGTTGTAAACGGGTTTGTGCAGATCTTGCATGATTCCTGTGGTTATTCCAAAAGATTTTGAATGTTTTCATGGCGACGTAGCTCACAATTTTCAACACAGTTTTGGACAACTAAAGGGTATCCCACATCAAATTGCATCACGGAAAAACACTGTAGGAAATTACCCATTTGGTATTTTCTCTTGAAAATTTGAGTACAAGTAGCTTAGAGTGTTTTTGGTGGTGTATTTCTATCGTTGTAAGTTTTTCGAAAATTCGAAAAAATTGCGTCACCCGGAAAGCAACGTCACGAATTGATTTTACGCAAGCACGCAAATCCGCAACTTTCTCATCGGGACATCGGAAAACAACTCGGAATCGTGCAGTCAACGGTGAGTCGTGTGATTTAACGTTATTACGAAAATCTGAATATCGAACGAAAGGAGAAATGCGGTCAAAATCTATGTTCTACTATTGATCAGGATCACAAGCATGTGTGGAATCCCAGTGCTTTGGTCAGGGATGTGGCCAGAAAGTTGAATCTGTCCAAGTCTTTCATTCAGAGAGCTAAGGACTGCGAGGGACTGCATGCGTACAAACTGCAGAAAACTCCAAATCGTGCCAAACGGCAGGTCACGGGCCCGGAAACTGTACACCCAGATATTGACGAAGCCTCATTGCCTCATCTTGGATGATGAGACTAACGTCAAGGTGGACTTCCGAACTTAAGCTTTCGGGGCTACTGTTTTCCACCGCCCAGCACAAGTTTGATGTTCCGGAGGAAGTAAGGGAGAAGAAACATTCAAACTTTGCCGAGAAATACAGGATTTGGCTGCTCATATGGCAAACATTACTACCGGGACTGTAAACGGGGAGATCAACCTCAAGTAGTATCTACAGAAGCGTGTGTTTCCTCTGTTGAAGCAACACGACGGCCCTACGATCTTCTGGCCGAATCTAAACGCACCGGAACTAATGCCCATCGAAAAATACTGGGTTATAATAAAGCAGGCACTACGGAAGCATCCCAAGTAGGTCAAATCGGAGGAAGACATGAAGAAAAAGTGGATTACCGAACAGAAGAATCTGCAGCCAGATGTTATACAGAACGTAATGAGTGGAGTTAAGCGTAAGGTGCGATTGTACGATTATGATAATGAAGTTGAAAGAATTAAATATGCCAAAAGCTTACTAATGGGTTATGTTATTTATGTTATGAAAGTTTGAAAAGGATCGGTTAGGCTTGATACAGAATCCAGCTACAGTGAAAATGCAGTGTAGCGAATCGTGTGAACGATCGATTTAACAACAGCCCACATTTCCTGCAGGATTTCATCGATGGAATCACCAGAGAGAATCTTCGATGTTACTAGGCTGACGGATGTTTCGCCAACGAATCACCGCTTGAAGAACGAAGGCACAACGACAAGTTGCTTTTCCGACCACAAGGAAGTAATATTTGTCGATAACAACGGCAACCAACTTCCAACCTGGAACGACAACGAACATTCTGCAACATTCTGTAGAATTACGTTGGTCATTAAATACAAATCAATTCAGATTAAATAATAAACTCTTATTAAAAACTGAAAAAGAAATTTGCCCGGTATTTATTCTCGAATCACAATTAGTAAAGCTAAAAAAAATAACCGATAATGACGAGTTGCTCTCCTTTGACATTTCTGCATGTCAAAAATCTGTCAAACCAAAAGGGTTGCACTTTTGATCACACTTTGCAAGTGTCACACTTTCAAACTGTGCGGTTCGATTTGGTGTGAACGGTGCAATATCCAACTTGACATAATTCGGAGCGTATGGTATGGTATGGTATGGTATGGGATGGTTACACGCATCCTTCCTTCTCTTTAGATTCACAAAATGCGTTGTGGTTCAATTCCATCCATTTGCATCCAAATCATTCTACAGAATCATCTTTGCGATTGATGCAATGCAGTAGGCCTGGCCGCTTTGTCTTTGGTATGCTGCAAGCAGGGGGTAAGACGGCCAGGTAAAAAATAAACAAACTTCTCTGCTAGGCAGTAACTGTGTATGTGGATTTCGGTGGTAGAAATTAAGGATTCCTGCTTGTAATTGTCGCGTTTTCGATTATATTCTCGTTCATTCCGATTGTTTCACACTTTAAGCCTAGTATGCAGCTGACAAGTAAAGGCCTGAAGTAATTTTTGCAATTTTTATCGAAGTAATTTTGAAAACAGTTCCAGTACGGGTGAAATGTCAGTTTTCCTTGCGGAATAATCGAACGGAATACTATTTCGTAAGAAAAAGTGACAGCCCCATTTAACTTACATGGTCAGGCGTTACTAACGTTACGAAGTTTGCCCATCTTTTCAGCAGCATACAAGATAAGTAATTCCGACAATAAAATCATTTCTTAGCCATTACTCGTCCTATACTACTGCACATTACTTTTGAGCTGCATACTAGCCCTTACGGACAACCCCCAAAGAAATACAGGTAAAATATATTGTGATTGAAACACAGTGAGAGTTTGAAAAAAATATTTACTGGTGGGGTAAGACGGACCATCACTAGAGTGGGTAAGACGGACAGTGTAAACAATGACATCTTTTCTTCAATCACAGGTATGCAACGCTTCTACAAACGGACAACCGTAAAACGTGGACAGAACGCCATTTGGCCGCTGCCAGGCATGAACTGGATTGTGGAATGTCAGCCGGGCTACCGCGACCAAATATGGCATTCCCAGAACCACTTTAATAAGCCCCTGCCACGTCCATGAGTTTGTAGCCGAAAGTTGAGCTAGCCGAAAGAAATTTTCTTCCTCTTCCTTTTAACAAATTCAAGAAAATGGCAAACGTGACTGAGTTCTCGGCTTTCTTAAACGAAATCCAAAACTAAGCTTCCGAAAACCCGAAGCCACCTCTGCTGAGCGTGCACGAGGCTTCAACAAACAAGCAATCAACATATTTTTCGATTTACTGGAAAAATGTTTGGACGACGGGAGATTCGCTCCTTCTCAAATACTCAATGCGGACGAGACCGGAATCAGCACAGAAAGTTCTGCCACGGGCCAATATGTTCCTCCAAACATAAATTTTCCACGAGCACGGATGAATGAAGCGTTTAAGAAAAGGACTCTAGCTGGAACGAAATTTCTGTGTAATGCATCGGGATACATGACGACGGATATTTCTCGATTGGTTTGACTACTTTTTGGAGTATGCTAAGCCCTCCAAGGAAACACCATCACACCATTAAGGGGCCATTCAAGAAGAACTATTCCAATGCAACGGACGTCTTCTTGCGCAAACATCCTGGTGTTGTAGTTGGGCTATATGATGGAGCAGATTTGATTTCACGAGCTTTGGTTTCTGGCAGCACGAGTGTTGCCATTGCTGGATTCAAAGCATCCGGAATACGGACTGCAACTGTCACGCATTTCCCGATAAATCTTTTGCACCATTAGAAGTAACAGTCCAACCAGAAATACAAGTTAATATCTAGCCTGGAACATGCTCCACGGTAAATAAATGTCTAGAGGAAAGTGTAGTCGAAGCACCGTTTGAAGATGGTCAACTCTAGATGGAAACTCTAGTCCATCAAGCTTGCAGTGCCAAGGATTCGTCTTTCAACGTAGCGTCAGAAGAAGTTCTACCGCTTCCTCCGAAAATCTCCGGACCCCCAAACCCGAAGCAAAACCGTTAGACCGAAAAGCAGTTGAAATCATTTCCGATACATATCACCAATTCATTGCCCAGTGAACAAGCGAACGGTTCAGTTCGTTCGGTCCGCTTTCCGTTGCTTTGGAAGCTTTTTACGAGTTGTTTACAGTCTTCAGTATCAGTTTTTATAAATCGCCAGTGAAATCGTCGTGAGTGAAATCAGTCTTGGTTTGCTGAAGAAGAGGACATTGTGTGATAAGTGGTGCAACAACGTCATTGATTGCAATTAGCAATATTGCCACGATCGAGACGCCATATTGTTCCGCATCTATACGGCACGCATACCAGCAGCCCATCGTGTGTAGCGTGCATTCTTCCATCCACCAACTACCACCGATCAGCAACATCACCGTCATCGCTTAGACGGTACACGCGGTCACTCATCGTCACTCGGCAGCAGCAGCACACATTCGTCGCCCAGCTGCAGTAGATCCGTGATACTTATAAGATAAGTTTTTTTTAGTAGTTTATAAGATAAGTTGAGTCATTTTCATCGTAGTGTGTGTGTGAGTGTGGAGAGTGATTGATAGTGTGTGTGAGAGTGAACTTAGTTTTAGTTTTTAGGTTTAGTTTGTTTATCTGTGATTGATTGTAGATAATTACGTTAGTGGTTGAGCGTGATAAGCTCCCACAAGCGAGCCATGGATGATTTATCGCAAGATGAATCATCTATGGCACGAAATGATGAGGTAGCTCATGGAGTTACCAGATCACGTGCTTATCCAGATAGTTCAACTGGTCCATGGGTTGTTTATTTTCAGTCCAAATCGAAACCTCTGAATGTTTGTCAGATTTCTGATGATCTGACGAAGCGATTCTCGGCCGTGACCGAGATAATAAAAGTAAGACCGAATAAACTTCGGGTCGTTGTGTCCAACCTTAAGCAGGCGAATGAGATTGCTGTCTCTCAGTTTTTACACTCGAGTATCGGGTATATATCCCAGCTCGGGGTATTGAAATCGAAGGTGTGGTCACCGATACGAGTCTGACTCCTGAGATCCTGCTGAAGCGGGGGTTGGTCGATTTAAGAACCCTCTGCTTCCCCAGTAAAGATACTTGATGTGCGCCAACCTAGCACAGTGTCGACCAACAAGGGCGAAAAAAGTTTACACCGTCAGACTCGTTTCGCGTGACCTTCTCTGGCTCAGCCCTCCCCAATACGTCGAGTTGGGAAAACTTCGGCTACCTGTGCGATTGTTTGTACCTCGGGTCATGATCTGCGAAAAGTGCAAGCAGATGGGACATACGACCTCCCATTGCAGCAATAAGGCGCGCTGCTCCAACTGCGGGGAGAAGCATGAGGATGGCGCGTGCGCAGACAGCACACCTAAATGCGCTTTTGTAAAGGAACTCCTCCTCATGCTCTTCATCGTGCCCGTCGTACAAACAACGCGGGGAAAAATTAGAACGCTCGCTGAAACAGCGTTCCAGGCAATCATTTGCTGAAATGGTTAAAAAGCCTCACCATCACCCGATGCCAATACAAATCCCTTTGCTCCTCTGTCAGATGACGAGTCTGACTTTGATTCGGCTGAAGAGGGAACATCGTTCACCTTTCCGGAAGGTGCTTCAAGGAAGCGAAGACGCGTCCGCCCACGGAAAGTTGCTGAAAAGAAGCCCGAGACCAGCTTGCTCAATTCATGGAAAGGTGGAAAAAGGAAAATCCTAATCCACCTGGTTTTCGTAGTACTAACTACACCCAGGACTTTCCATCTCTCCGGGGACATCCAAAACCCCTGAAGCCCCAATTTTAAGAACAAAAGCCCCTCCTCAAGTGGGCTGTTCTCATTTGATGACATTGCCGAAGGTATCTTTAGAGTACCTCGAAATTTCTGACTCTCTCAAAAGCATTGTTATGGCAATGCTTCCCACTATGAAAACTTTTTTGCAGAAATTAACATTAAAGTGGCCCATCCTTGCAGCTATCATTTCCTTCGATGGATAATTTTCCAAATGAGGTCGGGGATTTGATCACTGTTCTACAGTGGAATTGTCGAAGTTTGATTCCTAAATTGGAATCTTTTAAATTTTTAGCTCACACTACCGGTTGTGATGCATTCGCTCTTTGTGAAACATGGCTCTCTTCCGAAATCGATCTTCCGATTCATGATTTCAATATAATTCGTCTTGATCGTGAGGATTCACGTGGAGGAGGAGTACTTTTGGGGATCAAAAAGTGCTACTCCTTCTATAGAGTGAATTTTCCTCTTAATCCAGGTGTTGAAGTTGTCGCATGTCAGGCTGTTATTAAAAATAAAAGCCTTTGCATTGCTTCCGTTTATATTCCTCCAAGAGCCTCCATTAACCGAAAACAACTTTCAGATATTTGTTCGGTTCTTCCTGCTCCTAGGTTGGTCATGGGAGATTTTAACTCTCACGGTACAGGCTGGGGAGAACTGTACGATGACAACCGGTCTTCCCTAATATATGACCTCTGTGACAACTTCAATATGACAGTACTTAACAATGGAGAAGTAACACGTTTGGCTGGTACATCCTCGGTTGGCAGTAGATTAGACCTCACACTTTGTTCGAATTCATTATCGTTGGATTGCACATGGAATGTGATTCAAGATCCCCACGGTAGTGATCACTTGCCCATACAAGTTTCGGTTGCCACCGGGTTCAATCCGTCGAAATCTGTTAACGTCACGTATGATCTTACCCGTCACATCGATTGGACAAAGTTTAGGACAGCAGTAGATGAAGCCGTAACGACGGTAGAAAGGCTTTCACCGCTGGAAGAGTATAACTTCCTCTCAACCTGATCTTAGACAGCGCGCTTCAAGCTCAAACTCGACCAGTTCCAGGGACGTCATCTCGCAGAAACCTCCTTCTCCATGGTGGGATCAGCAATGCACCGAGGTTTACCGTAAAAGTCCGACGCGTTTAAAGTTTTCCGTAGACGTGGAACACCTGAGCACTTCGAAGTATACACGGCTCTCGAACGCGAACTTAAGAGCCTCATCAAGGCCAAGAAACGCGGTTACTGGCGAACATTCGTGAACGGGCTATCGCGCGAAACGTCCGATGAGTACTCTTTGGAACACGGCGCGAAGGTTGCGTAACCGAACTACGAACAACGAGAGCGAAGAGTACTCGGACCAATGGATCCTCAAATTCGCGCGAAAAGTTTGTCCAGATTCTGTGCCGGCACGGATGATTCCTCGCGAAAACACGTATTCGATAGATGAGATTAGCCAACCCTTTTCAATGGTAGAGTTCTCTCTCGCACTCCTTTCGTGTGGCAATACGGCTCCAGGCGCTGATAGGATCAAGTTCAACTTGCTCAAGAACCTCCAGACGTCGCGAAGAGGCGCATGTTGCACTTGTTTAATCAGTTTCTAGAACTCAACATTGTACCGGATGATTGGAGACGGGTGAGAGTTATTGCCATTCAAAAACCTGGTAAGCCCGCGTCCGACCACAACTCCTATCGACCCATCGCGATGTTATCTTGTATTCGAAAGTTGTTGGAGAAAATGATCCTTTTCCGTCTGGACAAATGGGTTGGAGACGAACAACCTGCTTTCAGATACTCAATATGGTTTCCGTAGGGGTAAGGGAACGAACGACTGTCTCGCGTTGCTTTCCACGGATATTCAGTTAGCTTTTGCTAAAAAGAGCAAATGGCTTCTGTATTCTTGGATATAAAGGGGCTTTTGATTCAGTATCTGTTGAAGTTCTTTCAGATAAACTCCACGCTTGTGGCTTTTCACCATTAATGAATAATTTTTTGTACAATTTGCTGTCAGAGAAACATATGAGCTTTTCTCATGGAACCTCTACAGCTTCACGATTTAGCTACATGGGTCTCCCAGGGATCATGTTTAAGCCCCCTTTGTATAATTTTTTATGTCAAAGACATTGACGGTTGTCTAGGTGACAACTGTACGTTGAGACAACTTGCAGATGACGGCGTAGTGTCTGTCACGGGACCCAATGGGGTCGATCTGCAAGGACCCTTACAGGATACCTTGGACAATTTGTCTACTTGGGCTCTAGAGCTAGGTATCGAATTCTCTACGGAGAAAACTGAGTTGGTAGTTTTTTCTAGGAAGCATAACCCAGCACAACCGAAGCTTCAAATTTGGGGTAAGCCGATAACTCATTCTATGTCATTTAAATACCTTGGGGTCTGGTTCGATTCTAAGTGCACCTGGAGATCCCATATTGAGTATGTGAAGCGAAAGTGCCAGCCAAGGATCAACTTTCTCTGCACAATTACCGGGACCTGGTGGGGAGCGCATCCGCAAGATCTTCTAACGTTGTACCGGACAACGATTTTGTCGGTTATGGAATACGGTAGTTTTTGTTTTCAATCGGCGGCTCGGTCACACATCATCAAACTGGAACGTATTCAGTATCGGTGTCTTCGTATCGCGTTAGGTTGCATGCACTCGACTCACACCATGAGTCTTGAAGTGCTGGCTGGCATGTTGCCACTCTCGGATCGGTTTTCAGAATTATCTCTCCGGCTCCTCACCAGGTGTGAAGTTATGAACCCCAGGTGATCGAAAATTTTGAGAAGCTTCTTGAGTTGAATCCTCAAACCCGCTTCACGACTTTGTACCATTTGTACATAACACAGGATGTCAGCCCTTCGCCGAACATTTCCAATCGTGTTGCTTCTCCGATTTCGACAATTCGGTTCATTTTGATTTATCCATGAAGCAGGAGCTTCGTGGAATCCCAGAGCATCATCGTCCTATGATTGCTCCGGTGATATTTGCTGCAAAGTTTGGCCAAGTTGATTCCACTAAATCGTTCTTCACTGACGGATCTTTGATAGAGAAGTCAGCAGGCTTTGGAATATTTAATGAAATTTATAGCGCCAACCGTAAACTTCAAGCCCCTTGTTCCGTGTATGTCGCTGAATTAGCGGCAATACATTTTACGCTAGAAATTGTTACCTCATTACCACCGGATCAGTACTTCATTTTCACGGATAGTCTCAGTTCTATAGAGGCTATTCGCTCCTTGAGACCGGTAAAGCACTCCTCGTATTTTCTCATGAAAATACAGGAGCTTCTAAGTGCTTTATCTTCGCGTTATTTTACCATCACCTATGTATGGGTCCCTTCTCATTGTTCAATTCCGGCAATGAGAAAGCGGACTCGTTTGCAAAGGTGGGCGCTATGGAAGGCGATATTTATGATCGACAAATCGCCTTCAACGAATTTTTTACTATTTTTCGTCAACAGTCACTCGTCAGCTGGCAGCATAAATGGAGTAAAGGAGATTTGGGGCGATGGCAACATTCTATCATCCCAAAGGTGTCGAAGAAATCTTGGTTTAGGGGATGGATGTGGGTCGAGACTTCATTCGTGTTATGTCTCGCCTCATGTCCAATCATTATTCTTTGAACGCTCATTTATACCGGGTTGGGCTGAGCGACAGCAATCTCTGTGAATGTGGACAAAGCTATCAGGACGCAGATCACGTTATCTGTCTGAGCATCGTGAGGTCAGATCAGCTTTATGATTCCCTTCGGGCTGAGGTAGACAACCCAATGTGCCAATTCGAGATATTTTGGCTGTACGTGATTTGGAGTACATGAAACTCATTTATGTGTTTTTGACTAACATTAGCATTAGATTGTAGTTAGTTTAACATGTATGTTTAGTATAAGTTTTTTTCAGTGTTCGTGTGTTTTTTTTTCTCTCTTTCAAAAAATGTTCGAATAAAAGAAAACCAAAAAGTTGTGTAGTTATAAGTGTTTCAATAATTTAGAATTTAAATTTAATGTGTTATGTAAACCATACTTTAAATTCCCACCTCTTTCCATCCGTAATTTGTAATTCCTATTAACCTCGAGACGGCCGCGAGTAATCGGCTCTATCCTCCTAACTTTAGTTTTAAGATAAATGATGTATAAAAGTATGAAAATTTGGCTCTGTAAAGTTTATTCGATTGAGCCTGTACAAATAAATGATTATTAAAAAAAAAAAACATATCACCAAGAATTTGCTGTACATATCATAAGCTGCGAAGGAGATCAAACTCATTAAGAAGAAGAAAAGGCCTTAAAAACTGCCAACGAAAGAATTTGTACCGGAGAATTCACTTTGCGACCAATGAGGATATAGCTTTTCTGACTCAGCAGATGGATCCGAATTCACCTCAGATGCCGAATTTGATTTCACGCGATCTGCCATCACAAGAAAAACTTCTGCAATGGCTGTGCTTACCGTTACTAGGTTTGTATGGATCAATAATCACTTTAGTTTTTTTTTTCACTTTCTGTTTTTGTTATGAATTTGATGAATGTTTTAAATTTAATCCTCTGCACAATCAATGATAAGCTATTTTTATGGAAAAAACAAGAAAACTCATATTTTTGGACAAGGTTCAAGCTTTATTACGGAACCAATTAAACACCTGGACGAATCAATCTATGATGAGATCTTCTTTCGTATTCAATCAAATTCTTTTTTAATGCACATCCAAGCATACACACACACATGCATAAATCTCGTCTCGAGTTCAAAAAATATCCTCCATTTTTGTCTGCGGTTCACATTCCGTCGCTTCATATCATAAAACCATTTGAACTCCTAATTTTCTCAACAGGCCTGTTTTACCCAAACACTCTGTCCGCTTCACCCGCACACCTAAAACACAAGAATTTGGAGGTCAATTTTTAAATGTCCCAAAAAACATGAAAAATTATTACAAAATTGAATTCCATGCTTTAATGAACTTGTGTCAAGCTTAAATTAATGGGGTTTAGGTTCTCAAAACTATAACGTTTTTCATGTGGAATCTCACTGTTACCTTAGCATGTCCGTCTTACACCCACTCCCCCTAACAATATTAGCATTGACGTTTGCAGTTCTCGGGGATGGAGCAACTGTACAAAGACACGCCTCAATCGCTCACCTGTCCACGTTCAAGTAATCGTTGGAGATATGTACGATTTGGTCCTCAAGAAGACTCAGAGAACACGGGTAGCCTTCAGTAGATATTCAAGGAAAAGGGAATAGTTAATAAGAATGCTCCGGTGTACAGAACAAACAATTATTTAAAAATGGTCATTGGGAACTTCTAGTTAAAGAAGAGATACTCAATTTTTCTTCAAACGGTTGGGACTCCAGCATGAACTTTAATCCTTGCCCCCTATGGCTTATGGTTCTAGTGTCATTACTCGCCCTCTGAAAAGAACCAAGAATTTTTGATGATATAAGAACGTGTGGTGAAAGAAAACTCATCTGATATTTTGGATTGCAGCAACAAAATGGCGTTAATTTAGTGTATAACTTAATTTATCATTATTTAATCGCAATGATTGGCTGCTCATCAGCACAAATATTAAATACAATAACACTGATTCGAATAATCTTAAAGACTTTATTTGGAGCTATTCAAACCAACAAGAAATACCATAAGGGCGAAGACGCGGTGTTCTGGCTGGATTTGGCGTCGGCCCAGCTGCGTGAAGCAGCTGAATATCGATGTGGTATTCAAGTCGGCGAACCCTCCTAACGTCTCCCAGCTGCGTCCCATCGAGAATGTCTGGGCCAACCTGAAGCGTAAGATCTACTCCAACAATTTTGTCCTGAAAACTAAGGAGGATTTGATAAATAAAACGAAGGCGGAACTCAAAAACATGCCTACACGCATGTTTTCGTCCGCCATGGCGAATGTTCCGGTTAACTGCCGGAAGGCCGCTCGCAAGGGCGTACCTAAGTAGTACATTACGATCATAATAAGTTGTTGTAACTTGATTATGACTTAGCATGTCATTTTTATGTTTTCTCAACTAAATGGCAACATGTGTGCTACTAGGGTAGAATGTTTTTTGCAAGTTAGCATGAATAATTACCTTCTATGGGAAATTTATGAAAAGCAATTATCTGTCTTAGCTTTTTCTTATCACTATCCGAAATAAGTCCATTATTTTAATGCAAACGTTATGTTACCCCTGCTGTAATCATGGCGGTGCACAACGTTTGAAAGTACTAATGGATTATAGTAATCATTCAAAATTTTAGCATGACCCCCCTAACCTTGTCCAGAATTATTGCAGTTTTTGTAATTCAATTTTTTTTTACCATAACATTTTTAAGCGTTATTTTTCCAGAGATTTTTGAAAAAGTTTATAGAAAACGCAGATCAATTAAAACTAGGAGATTTTGCCAATCAGCTTTTCTGAAATCTGACTTGGCAGTTCCGTTCCAATAACTTTTTCAATTGTTGAAAAAAATGAACTTATTTCAACCGAACTCACGGTCACTCCTTACAAAGGCAAAGGCATTTTATTTTGCTATTTATTGAATCCATTAAACTCGAGACAGAGACAACAACAGCAGTAAAGCAGTATCCGTAAAAAAATGGCACAAGGTCGAATCGGAATCAGTTTGTCATTTGATGGTGGATGATGTAATGAAAATGAACAAGAATTATTTAGGATTGGTTGGAGTTGCTGTAATGAGGACATGTGATACATTTTTTTATTCATAAAAAATAGTTGATGTTTCGTTTCTTTTTTTCAATGTATTGTGTCTTTCTTTACAATCGAAGAATCACTCTCAGGATGGCAAATTCTTTCCCGTTCGATGGAAGGAACATTCGAGAGTGATCCTCATGGGCGAGTTACTTACAAAACAACAGTCTAATAAATAGGACATTTCATGAGGAAGGGATTTCTAAGGATTGGGCGAAAACTGTTACAAAGGGGAATTTGGGGGATTGGTGGTTAGTGACTCAGTGATCAACGAATTACCAGCCATAATGGGCATGAGTTCCATCGTAGCTGACATGGGCAACCTCAACAGCTGGAGAGTAGGTCAGGGTCTTGGTGGAGTGGGCAGACACAACTGGGGCAGCATGGGCATAGGTCTGGACAGCTGGGGCAGCATGAGCATAGGTCTGGTAAGCTGGAGCAGCGTAGCTGACCTGCTTGGCAGACGGCAACTGGGGCAGCATGGGCATAGGTGGCCAGCAGCTGGAGCAGCATGGGAATAGGTCTGGTAAGCTGGGGCAGCATAGCTGACTTGCTTAGCGACGGCAACTGGAGCAGCATGGGCATAGGTGGCCACAGCTGGGGCAGCATGGGCATAGGTCTGGTAAGCTGGGGCAGCATGGGAGAGTAGGTCTGGTAAGCTGGGGCGGCGTAGCTCACCTGCTTGGCGACAACTGGAGCGTGAGTAGGTGTGGACAGCTGGGGCGGCATGGGCATAGGTGGTGTGGACCTCTGGGGCAGCATAGGTAGCATAAGCCAGCTTGGGGGCTTCGTTGGTGATGCGGGTGTCAGACTTACGGACGCTGGAGAAAGCAGTGTCGACGGCCTTGGAGTGGTGGGAGATTGTGCCATCATGGCTGCGGATGGTGCTCTCGTGGGTTGATCCAACAGCTGGAGAAGAGTAAGTGTAGGTCTTGGCAACTGGAGCAGCATAGGTGGCGACTGGAGCAGCATGAGCATAGGTAGCGTGGACAGCTGGAGCAGCATGAGCATAGGTAGTGTGGACAGCTGGGGCAGCATGAGCATAGGTGGCGTGGACAGCCGGGGCAGCATAGGCAACAGCCTTGGCTGGGGCAGCCTGCGACAGGGTGCTGTAGCTGACAGCCGATGCTGGGGAGTAGTGAGCTGGGGCAGCATACGACACTGGGGCTTCCAGATATCCAGCGCTGGCAACGGCCAACGAAGCCAGGAAAACGACGAACTATAAAATCACCAAAAATGTTCAAAATTAGTATCACTCAATTTTCACAACAAAATCACTTAATTAGTCCAATATTAATGCACAGAAGAAAACAAAACAGAATTATTTTCACACCTTGAATGCCATTATGCTGAAACTGGAAAGGGGGTATGTATGTTTACACTGAAGTCACTGTGATCAATGATACTGTTTGGTTGGCGTCGTCCAATATTTATATCAAAAGGTTTTTGCGAACCAAAGCCACCGACTCTGCAAAACTCGGCGGTCGAAAACAATTCAACCTCGGTTGGAATCTTTTTTCTTTTACCCCTGCTCTCAATCGGGTAGGACAACAACGGCGAACAGAATACTCCATCCCCATACCTACCTACATACACGTTCGAGTAGGTGCGACAATTCGCGAAGGAGGAAGCACGATGAAGTCGATGGGAGTAAAAAACCATTTTTAGCGAAAAGCGATCAACATAGTTGGTACCAATACCGAGAGCAATCGAGAGCGAGAGGGACTTGCAGAAGCTTGGTGGCCGCACGAGACAAACCCCCTGTCGTCGTCGTCATCGTCGGGGCAAGGCACTTTCGTTTTCGTTTTAGCGAACCGGCATTTTTTTTTGGCATGATCCAACCAGCAATGCGATCGGGGACTGAAAACTTAAACCCTCTCGAACAATAGCGATTATCACACATCATAGTTTCAGGATGGTGGTGTGAGCGGAACGGGTTGATGCTCTGAACTTGTCTGCTTGTTTGATCAAAGAGTCGTCGTTAAAAAGTCAGAACCAGATTAAAATTCGTTGATACATTAAACCATGACACCGAAGAGTTTGCAAAGTTGATTTTGCGACCGGTCGTAGTTTGGTTCGCAAATTACGAGCGTCAAAAAAAAAGTTGACTGATGTTAGAGTAGGGTGAACCGTTGTTATTTGATCGATTTCGTTCCGAAAGGAGGTTTGGGGACTTGGAAATGACACAGATCGCTCGTTGGATGCCATAATTGATCCAATTGTGCTGGTGGCAGGATAGCGTTTGAGCTGCTGCTGTATCAGTCAAGCAGAGTAACATGTGTTTGGCATCTATTTAGTGGCTTGGAATGCAAACTCTGGATTTGGTAGTTTCAGATATACATAGCATGGAGATAGTGATGAGGCGTAACTGTCGGTGGGATAGAGCATGTTTTCCGTTTTACAAAGTTGATTCGATATCGCATGTTAGCGGAGTCATTAAAGTCATTAAATGATAGAGAATTGGAAATTGTGATCGAAATATTCCAAAAGTTTTGATATTTAATTATAAAAATATCGAAAGAATGATCAAAAGGTGAATTGAAAATCAATTGTGCGTCAATGTAATTGGAAAATATTCCTAAACAGCATATATGAACTGTTTTCAAGCAAAAAGTATGCTAAGCTGATTCGCAACCTAATGTCTTTCAAAGTTCATGGAATTGGTGTTCATGTAGTAAATCAAGTATCCAAGTGCGTAATGTGAAGTTTAAATTAAAGTGAAGTTAGTGAATTCTTATTTTACAAAACATCTCTTTTGTTAAGATGAAAACTGTTCATCATTGGACTTTGTTTAGAGCAGAAATTGCCTAACGGATGAGTCATTAATTAGATTGATTGATTAATCGGCTATAGGTATTTCAGGTTTCAGCCCTCAAACCTTGATTAAATTTTAGGATGAGTTTGAGTAAACTGCTCGACACTTCACGATTGACGCCCTCCATCCGAGTCTGTACAGTCGTTTCCAGTTCAGTTTTCTCAGTTTTCTCCTCTACTACTCTCATAATTTCCTTTGCGTCCTTCACGTCACCTTTGGTCTTCCGAAGTCCACGCTTCATTAATGTCCAATAGATTACGATCGGGCTGAGCTCAGGACAGTTTGGTGGGTCTATGTCTTCCGGTACAAAATGTACGCAATGAGTCACATACCAATACTGCACAGTTTTGGATTAGAGGCATGAAGCCAATTCGGGCCAAAACAACGGTTTTTGATAAAGCCGTCTCAAAAACAGCAATAGTCGTTTTAGGAGGCACAGCGTTTGTAAATCCCACCGTTTATGGTGCTCTGGCCACGAATGGTTAGCTCTGTTTGCCACAAGTGCATATGGTTTGAAAACTAGTAAAATTTGAATAAACACTTCGCAAAAAACTCTCAACTAAAACTTAAAAAAAACTGAAACACTCTTTCAAAACGACTTTGCATTCGACACTGCAGAAGTTCGCAATTCGCAGACGAAATAGGCCTATCCTGTCAAAGGATAACCTTTTCCAGTGGAATTTAAATGAAGCTGCTAGCGTTATCCTTTGACAGATAAACCTATTCATCTGCGAGAATGAAACTGCAGTGTCCGATACTAAGTCGTTTTGAAGTGTTCGGATTTTTTAAGTTTTATTGGTTATGAAGTATTTATTCAAATTTTACTAGTTTTCAAACCGCCAACTGCACTTGTAACGTAAACTTCTTCATTCATTAACCGAAACACCATAAACGGTAAAGTTACAAACGCTGTATAAAACGACTATTGCCATTTTGAACAGCTGTATTTAACTAGTACCTACAATCCAAAACCGTGCAGTAATATTATGTGACTCGTACGTACATTTATACCGAAGACATAGACCTGAAACTGTCGAAACTCCTTGTCGTAATCTATTGGACAGTAATGAAGCGTGGACTCGGAAGACCAAAGGTAACGTGAACTGAAATTATGAGAAATGAAGGAAAGCGAGAAACTGGGCTGGAAGAACGATATACAGACTCGGAAATCGCGAAATGTCGGCAATTTACTCAAACCATCCTAAAATTTAATCGAAAATTTGAGCTGAAAACCTGAAATGCAATAACCGGTGGCTCGGCTCAATCTAATTATTAACTCATCCGTAAACGAATTTCTTATACAAACGAGAATCAGTGATGGGCAATTTTCGTATGACGAAGAGATCAGCGTAAGATGTAAGTTATAACTACTTCAACATATGACCATTACTTTGATTATTTGGTGCATGAACATAATTCATGAACTGAAAGACATTAGGTACAATAGCAAACAATTTTGCTTTAAAACAGTTTCACATATGCTGTTTTCAGATTTAATGACGCGCAGTTGATTTTCAATTCACTTTAGTACATTGACTCGATAGTTTCATAAATAATTTTATAAATTGAATATCAAAACTCTTGTAATATTTCGATGCAATTTCAATTATTTAATCTTTAGACGACTTTAATGATTCGATAACGCTCTGATAATAGTGGCTATCGACAGAGAAACGCCACCGACAGTGCACTATACTTCTCTCATCGCTATGTATATCTGAAACTACCAAATCCAGACGCATTCAGGCCGCCAAATGCCAGAGTATGTACTCTGCTTGACTGATACAGCTTGTACAGCTCAAACGCCAACAGGCCAGATCAATTATGGCAACGAGCGATCTGTGTCATTCAAGTCCTAGGCCTCCTTTCGGAACAGAATCGATCAAATAACAACGTACCGCCTACTCTGGCATCAGTCAGCTTGACGCTCGTAGTGCAGGCCAAACGGCGATACCTCAAGGCTGGCTTGCAAGCTCTTCATGGTTTTGTCTTATCGGCAGATTTAATGCAATTTCTGACTTTGGCGACATCTTTGATAGACAAACGTGATTCAGGTATCGAGCCCGTTCGCTCGCGCCGCCGTCTGAAGTATGATGTATGATGTGTATTGTTCAGTTTTCAGTCTGATCATTGCTGGTGGATCATGTAAAATGCTTGATTCTTAAGGCAGGCAATTGCCTTACTTCGTGACACGTGGCTGTGGAAGTTTGTGCGGCCATAGCTTCTGCAGAGTCCTCTCGCTCTCGATTGCTCTCGATGATTAATGAGACCGTTGATCGCTTTCGCTAAAGTAGTTTTTACTCCCATCGACTTCATCATTAGCTCTCCTTCATGAGTGTCACGCCTGCTCGAGCAGTATGTAGGCAGGTATAATGAGGATGGAGCTATTCTGATTCGCCGTGTATCCTACCCGATTGAGATGAAAGTTCAACCGAAGGTGCTTTCGACCGCAGATTTCTGGAAGTCAGTAACTGGTAAAACACACGATGCATTGGACGTATAATAAACAGTATCGTGATCACAGTATTGACCGAATAGTATACATACCCCTTTCAGTTTCAACATAATGGCATTCAAGTGTGAAATGTTCTGTTTGTTTTCTTCTGTCATTAATATTGGACTGAATGTGATTTTGTTGTGGTAGTGATACTGAACATTTTGCATGGTTCGTCGTTTTTCTGGCTAGATTGGCCGTTGCCAACGCTGTCTGGAAACTAGTGTCGTATCTGCCCCTAGCTCACACTCCCAACCATCGGCTGTCCTTCTGGCGCCTGTCTGAGCTGCCCAGCCAGGCTGACATATGCTGCCCCGGCATCCACGCCACCTATGCCGTAGCTGCTGACTGTCACCTATGCTCCATATGTCCGTATCACGCCTATGTAAATGCTGCTGGTCGCCTATGCTTTCTCAGTTGCCAAGTTCCATACTTCTCCTTCATTGGGCAACCCGCGAGAGCACCATCCTCACAGCTATGACATGCACCATCTCACCACTCAAGATAAATCGACACTGCTGCGTCCTGCTGTACCCGCATCACCAGCAAACCCACAAGCAACTATGCTACCTATGCTGCTTGGGAATCCACACCACCTGTGCCGCCCCAGCTATGCCTCCTCACCCGCTCCAGTTGTCGCCAAGCAGGAACTACGCCGCTAGCTGCAGATTTTCTCCATGCTGCCCCAAGCACAGACCTATGCCCATGTACTGCCCCAGCTGGCCACCTATACCCTTTCTCCAGTTGCCGTCCTTCATGCGTCAGCTCATGCCTTTAGCTTACCAGACCTATTCCCATGCTGCTCCAGCTGTAGCCTGTGCCCATGCTGCCCCAGTTGCCGTCCTTAGGCAGGTCAACTACGCTGCTCCGGCTTCTCAGACCTATGCTCTGTACTGCCCCAGCTGTCCAGACCTATACCCCATGCTGCCCCAGTTGTGTCTGCCCACTCCACAAGACCCCAATCTCTCAGCTGTTGGGGTTCATGTCAGCTACGATGGGACTCATGCCCATTATGGCTGGTAATTCGTTGATCACTGAGTCACTAACCACCAATCCCCAAAATTCCCTTTGTAACAAGGTTCTTCAATCCTTAGAAATCCTTCCTCATGAAATGTCCTATTTATTAGAACTGTTGTTTAGCAAGTAACTCGCCCATGAGAGATCACTCTCAGATGTTCCTTCCATCGAACGGGAAAGAATTTGCCATCCTGAGAGTGATTCTTCGATTGTAAAAAGAAGACACAATACATTGAAAAAAACGAAACATCAACTATTTTGGATAAAATGTATCACATGTCCTCATTACAGCAGCTCCAACAATCCTAAATAATTCTTGTTCATTTCGATACATCATCCACCATCAAATGACAAACTGATTCCGATTCGACCTTTGCGCATTTTTACGGATACCTGCTTTACTGCTGTTGTTGTCTCTGTCTCGAAAATTTAATGGATTCAATAAATGGCAAAACAAAATAAACTGCCTTTATACAGGTGAACCTCGGCGTTGAAATAAGTTCATTTTTCAACAATTGAAAAGGGTATTGGAACAATTTCGCAAGTCAGATTTCAGAAAAGCACTTGTTAACAGGAAACCTCTCTAGTTCTATTAATCTGCGTTTCTATATTTTCAAAAATATATGAAAAACAACGCTTCAAAAGTATGGTAAAATTAGTGCAGCTTGCAATAGTCTGGACAGGACAAGTCATGCTAAAATTTTTGAATGATTACTATAAATCCATTAGTACTTTCAAGCGTTGTGCACCGCCATGTTAACGGATAACATAACGTTTGCATTAAAATGTGGACTTATTTCGAGATAGTGATAAGGAAAGCTAAGACAGATGAATTGCTTTTCATAAATTTCCATGAAAGGTAATTATTCATGCTTCAACTGCAAAACATTCTGCCTAGTAGCGCACGTATTGCCATTTAATTGAAACATAGAAATGACATTAAATCAGTGCAACAACTGACCATGATGATAATATACTTAGGTACGCCGCGCGGCCTTCCGGCTTTGTGAGACATTCATAAGCGTAGACGAAGTACGTAGCGTGTAGACGTATTTGAGTTCGCAGCTCGTTTATTTATCCAAATCACTACGCCTTAGTTCCTCCGGGACAAGTGTTAGATAGTCTTACGCTTCAGGTGGCCCCGTTACATTCTCGTGGTTTATCAACTGGAGAAGATTTACGTTAGGAGGATTCGCCTCCGGTATGAGCTCTCATCGATATTCAGCTGCTTCGCGCAACTGGAAAAGGCACCGCGTCTTCTTGCCTTATAGTATTTCTTGTTGATTTGAATAGCTCAAATAAAGTCTTTAGATATTCGAATCAATATTGTAATATATTTGTAGCGCAGCAATGATATTAAGACAATAATGATAAAATTAAGTTATACGCCTCTGTCAAAATGTATCGAGATGAGATTTTCTTTCACCGCGCGTTCTTATATCATCAAAATTCTTGGTCTTTCAGAGGGCAATAATATTTACTAGAACCATAAACCATAGGAGCAGATAAAGTTCATTAACAGATCTAAACACCGTTGAAGAAAATTGAGTATCTCTTCTTTTAACTAGAGTTCCCAATGACCATTTTTAAATGAATTGTTTTGTTCTAATACGCCGGAACATTCTTATTAATATTCCTTTTTCCTTGAATATCTACTGAAATACCTGTCTTCTTGAGACAAATCGTACATGTACCTCCAACGACTAGCAGACATGGTGTAGTAGCGGTGAGCGTATCTTTTAGCTTGACATCCCCAGATACAATCAATGCCAATATTGATGAGAGAGTGATCTCGTTTCAGGTATCCTTAAGGTAACGATGAATTCCATGAAAAACGTTAACAATTTGAGCCTAAACGATTGGTGCAAGCGACACCAAATTTTCGTATTTTGGACATTTAAAATTGACATCAATTATATATTTTGAAGTGTCTTTCTGTGTTCAGGAGAATATTTGTAAAACAGGCCTGATAGCATGATCAAATATTTTATGATATGAAACGTTGAGATATGAAGACCCTCAAACAAAATGGAGAGATATTTTGAACTCGAAGTTTAGTTCCATGCATGTGTATGTCTGTCTTGGATGTGCGTGCAAAATTTGATGAATACAGAGATCTCATCGTAGATCCGTCCAGATGTTTGGTGGTTTCATCATGATAAGCTGAACACTGTCCAAAAATATGAATTTTCTTGTTTTTCCGCTAAAATGTATCATTGATTGTGGAACAAATTGAAACATTTAATCAAATTCATAACAAAACGAAGTGAAAAATAAGTGATGATGATCAATACTACCTAGTAACGTAACGGCCATTGCAGAGACCTTGATGGCGAATCGTGGTAAAATTCAGCATCAATTTAATTCGGATCCCTCTCATCAGAGAAACTATATCGTGGAATTCTCATTCATTAGATTAACATTTTAAGACGCTGTAATGAGTTGTCCCTCCCTCTGGCTTCCATGATAATGCAGCAATTCTGATGATGCACACTGATAATCATTTCAATGCAGCTCGATCAATCGCTTCTTGACATTTCATGCTATATCATTTATCTTAGACTAGGGATTAGGAGGATAGAGCCGATAAATATATAATTAATAAGGAATTTACAGGTACGGGTAAGAAGAATTGAATTTAAGTATGGTTTACATAACACATTAAATTGATTCTAAATTATTGAGAGAACTTTGCCAACACCGCAACACGAACTACTTATTCAGGTAACGGTAGAAGAAGAAAAGAACACTAAACACTGAAAAAGACTTATACTAAACATGCATGTTAAACTAACTGCAATCTAATGCTAATGTTAGTCAAAACACATAAATGAAGTTTCATGCTGCTCAAATCGTCACGCAGCCGAAATATCTCAGTCCAACACGATGATTGTCTACCTCGAGCCCAAAGAATCTCAAAACCCCGATCTGATCCTCACGATAGCACACATGTTCTACGTCCTGATATGGCAATCCATTCACCTTGAGATTGCTGTCGTCTCAGCTAACCCGTATAAATGAGCGTTCAAATGATTGTGCCATGAGGCGGGACATGACACGGATGAAGTCGCGCCCGCATCCATCCCCTAAACCAAGATTTCTTCGACGCCGCTGGGATGATAGAATTTGCCATAGCAAATCTCCTTTGCTCCATTTAATATATACAGCAACGTATTTTCTATGATGATGTCGAAAATGCGTTGAGAGAACGATCTGTCGATCATAAACATCGCCTTCCACAGCGCCCACCTTGGCTGAGCCGCATCCCTCTCGTGCTTGGATGTCCAATGAAGGACCCATCGGTAGTGGTATGATGCCGTGGCGATAACAGCAGCCAGCTCCTGTATTTTCATGATGGGAAAATCCACGAGGAGATGCTACCTGTCAAGGCAGATAGCCTCTATGAACAGGGATATCCGTGAAGTGAAGTTACATGATCGGTGTGTGTGAAGACGAAGTGGCAACTCTCGGCGTATATTGCCCATGTATTCAGCGATCCATACGCAGGACAAGTTGAAGTCGCGGTGATATAAATTTCATGCAAATATGCCAGAGCACTGCTTTGACTCATATCGAGATCCGTCACGTGAAGAACGATTTAGTGAGTCAACCCCAGTGTTTCCGCAGCCGAAATGCGGGCAGTCATGTAGGACGATGATGCTCTGGGGTTCCTCGAGGGAAACCACAACTCATGGATGAGCACCGAATGGTCGACAGGCATCAGAGAGCAGTACGTACTGGAAATAGCTGGGCGAAGGATCTGACATCCTGTGTTATGTACCGATGGTACCCAGTCGTAGAAGCGTTTGAGATTCAACTCGGAAACTCTCAAAATTTTCGATTTCACTGGCGTTCTAATACGCCTGATGAAGTGACAGGATGTGAAGACCGATCCGAAGTAGGCAGCATGCCAGCTGCAGCGCTCAGAGACTCATGGTGGTGGAGTCGAGTGCATGCGGCCTGGCGCGTGCAGACACGCAATGCTGGATGCGTTCAGTTGATGATGTGTGTGTGGGCCAGGCCGCCGATGAATCAAAGCTTGATGCATTCGGCATAACCGACAAGATCGTTGTCGGATCCCGGTAGAGATCTGATGCGGATCAAAACGCCTGATCGCCGATGGCCTTGGCGCTTTCGCTTCGCGCTGGATAATGGGATCTCCGGGAATGCTACCGTGGAGCCAATTGACTTAGACAAGTGCCCAAATGAGCCGTGGGAATGAAGTTATCCGGCACTAGATTTGAGAATGCATTGTGTTGCGGGTATGCTTCTGGAAAGACTTGCCAGCTCGGTTTTCTCCGTAGGGAACTAGACACTGCTCTGGGAGCCCAGATGTGGACAAATTGTCCAAGGTATCCTGTAAGTCTCGCGCGAGATCGACCCCATTGGAGTCCATGTGACTTGAGACGCTGTCATCATCTATCTGGTTATCTCAGCCTGCAGTTGTCGCCCCTAAGGCAGCCGTCAATGTCTTTGTCATGGAAGTGATATACAGGGGGCTTAGGCATGATCATGAAGGATAATATGCAAATCCGTGAAGCTATGGGGATTCCATGAAGAAACTCATATGTTTGACTGACACAAGTGCAAAATTATTCGTGTAAGTGAAACCACAAGCGTGCAGTTATCTGAAGGCATCAGCAGATGCTGAATCAAAGCTAGCTATATCAAGATGCAGGCCATTTGTAACCTAACTTGGCAAAGTAGCTGGTATCCGTGGAGAAACGCGGGTATATCGTTCGTTCCCTTGCCCCTACCGAGGCCGTAATTGGTGGGTTGTTCGTCGCCTCAGCCCGTTTGTCAGTTGAAGAGGATCTTTTCTCAACCTTTCGAATAGAGACAACATCATGATGGAGTCGATAAGTTATGGTCGGACATTTTGCAGGTTTTGAATGGCGTATCTCGCCCGTCAATCATCCGGTACAATGTTGAGTTCTAGGCTGATTAGGCAAGTGCGAGCATGCGCCTCTTCGCGGCGATGGGAGTTCTTGAGCGATCCCCATCGGCCGCAGACCATGTGCGCCACGCGAAGGAGTGCGGAGAGAACTCTGCCATTGAAAGGGTGGCTAATCTCGTCTGTCAGATGCGTGTTTTCATGAAGTATCCGTGCTCGCTACAGATCTGGATAAACTTTCGTAGCGGACGAAGGATCGATGGTCAGAGTCGTTGTTCGTAGTTCGGTACGCGGCCTTCGCCGTGTTAAGGTAACTCATGGACGTTTCGGCATGATGTACCCAGACAGGTATTCTTGACAACTCGCATTTCTTGGCGATAGCAAGTTCGCGTTCGAGAGCGTATATATGATGCTCAGTCATTCCGTCTGAAAACTTAAAACGTGGACACACAGTAATAGTGCATTATGATCTATGTCGAAGGAGAACTCTGCGGACGTCCTGAAACTGGTCGAGTTGGCAATACGCGTAATCTAAGGTCAGGTTGAAGGAGGAAGTTACTCTCTTTCCAGCGGTAATGCTAAATCATTCAGCTATCTACTGCTGTCTAAACTTTGTCCCGAAATCGACTGTGACAGCGTAAGATCGTACGTGACGATCCAACAGATTTCGACGGATTAATTGTGGCTGACTGAACAGTGATCGCTACCGTGAGTTAACGAATCGCATTCCGTAATGCAATCAATTCGAACAGAAATTAATAGTCTAATCTACTGCCAGCTGAGTATACCAGCCAAACATGTTACTTCTCCATTATTAAGTATAACAATAAATATTGAAGTTGTCACAGAAGTGTATAAGGAAGATAAGTCATGCAATACTCAGCCTGTAAATAAATTAAAACATGACAACCCTAGGAGCAGAAGAACCTAGACAAATATCTGAAAGTTATTTTCGAATGAAGGCTCTTGGAAGACAAACGGAAACGAAATGCAAAGGCTTTATTTTAATAAACTAGCTGTATGCATTAACTTCAACCTGGATTAAGAGGAAAATTCCTCTATCAGAGGAGTAGCCTTTTGTCCCAAAAGCCTCCTCCTCACGTGAATCTCACGTCAAGACGAATTATATTAGTCATGAATCGAAGATCGATTCAAAAATCATCATTCTCAAAGAGCAGACACCGGCAATGAGCTAAAATTTAAAGTTCAATTTGTAAACTTCATTTAATTCCCGCTGTAGGAGCAGTGATCAATCACATTTCATTTGAAATTATCATCAGAGAATGATAACAGTATGGGCCACTTTTAATGTTAATTTCTGTAAGTTTTCTGTGGAAGCATTGCCATGGCAGCTCTTTTGAGGAAAGTCAGAAATTCAGTGCGCAAAGATACCTTCGCGAAATGTCATCAAACGGAGCAGCCCACTGGAGAGAGGCTTTATTCTTAAATTGGGGCCAGGGTTTTTCATGTCCTACATGAAGATGGAAAGTCTAGTGTAATTGAAACCCTTACGAAACCGGAGTAGTTAAATTTTCCTTTCCACGCTCATGGTGGAGCGAAACTGTCTCGGAAGCTTCTTTCAGCCTTTCCGTGGGCAACACCGGACGATATTCCCTCTTCAGCCGAATCAAAGTCAGACTCGTCATCTATTGGAGAGGCAAAGTTTGTATTGGCATCGTGATAATTAATGGGTAACCATTTCAGCAAATGTTGCCTGGAACGCTGTTTCAGCAGGCCGTTCTATTTCGCGTTATTTGCGACGGGCGATGAAGGCATGAGGGAGTTCCCTTGCAAGCGCATTTAAGATGTAGCTGTCTTCCCGCAGCAGGCAACGCCTAGGCAATGCAATGGGAATGTCCCATCTGCTGCACTTTCTGAGATCTGACCCAATGTGATACAATCGCACAGGTAACCGGGCCCTCCCGAAGAGCTGAGCCAGAAGGTCGCATGAGCGAATCCTGACGATAACAACTTTCGCCCTTCAATTGGTCGACACTGTGCCAGAACAGCGCATCAGATATCTTGCACAGGAAGCAGGGGATTTCTTAAATCGACCAGCCCCAGCAGCAGGATCTCGAAGTCAGACTGTATCGTGACGCAGCCTCATTTCAATACTGGCTAGGATATACCCGATACTCGAATGTAAAATGAACAGCAATCTCATTCGCCTGCTTAGGTGGAACGCAACGATACTGAGACTATTCAGTCTTACTTTATTATCTCGGTCGCGACAGAACTCGCTTCGTAGACATCGAAATCTGACAAACATTCAGAGGTTTCGATTTGAATAAACAGCCCATGGACCAGTTTGTCTGGATGGAGCTGCGTGATCTATTGAAGCTCATGAGCTACCTCTCGTGCCATCAGA
The DNA here is from genome assembly GCA_034211315.2 of Aedes japonicus. NCBI lineage: Eukaryota > Metazoa > Arthropoda > Insecta > Diptera > Culicidae > Aedes > Aedes japonicus. Next base: position 36,319 of record JASCZW010009920.1, read on the forward strand.
TGATTCGTCTTGCGATAAATAAATCAGCTGGCTCCTTTGTGGGAGCTTATCGCAGCTTCAATACTAACTGTAATTATCTGCAATCAATCGCAGATAGGCAAACTAAACCTAAAGGCTAAAACTAAGTTCGCTCGCACCACGCATATCAATCACTCTCCGCACTCACGCACACTGCGATGAAGCGGACTGAAGCTATCTTATAGACTACTGCGAAGGTTACGCTTATAAGTATCGCGGATCTACTGCGTAGCGGGGCCGTTTATGTGACTGCTGCTGCCGGTGACGATGATGACGCGTGGCATCTAAGCGATGACGATGATATTGCTGATCAGTAGTCAGACAGTGGATGGAAGAATGCGCTTCACTGATGGATGCCTTGTATGCGTGCTCTGTATGGATGCGGGCAATGGCGTCTCGATCGTGGCAATGTGCCCCATGGCAATCAATGTGACGTTGTTGCATACCGCAATGTCGCAGCTACCGGCAAATTGAAGACTGATTTCGCTCGCGACATTTCACTGGCGATTTATAAAGGCTGACGGGGCTATGTAACTCGTAAAGCTTCAGAAACGAAGCGGACCGAACGAACTGGAACCGTTCGCTATTCATAGATAATGGAGATATTGATATGTAATCGAATGATTTCGGCACCTTCCGTCAACGGTTTTAGCTCGTAGTTATCGGAAGATTTTCGGGCGGAGAAGCAAGAACTTCTTCTGACGCTACGTTGAAGACGAATCAGCACTGCGAAACGATGGACTTCATTTCCATCTGGGATTGACCGTCTCAGGTATTAGCCGACACGCTCGCCTCTGGGCGGCCCCAGTACCGTGGAGCATGTTCAGGCTGAATGATAACCCATGTTTCTGGTTGGACTATTGCCTCACAATGGTGCAAGATTTATCGAAGTAAACGGTGCAGTCACTTGTTCCGGATGGCACAGTCCGGCAATGGCAACATATAGAAACCCAAGCCTCGTGAAATCAGACAACCGATCATATGGCCCAACTACAACACCGGGATGTTGCTGGAAAGGCGTCCGTACCATTGGAGAATGATTCTTCTTGAATGGCCCCTTATAGTGTGATAGTGTTTCCTTGGAGGCCAGTATATAAAAGTAGTCAAACCAATCGAGAAGATATCGTCGTCATACTATTTTGCCAGAAATTTCGTTCAACTAGAGTCGCACTGTAAACGCTCATCCGTGCTCGTCGAAGGTATGTTTGGAGAACATGATGACGTGGCTTAGAACTTTCTGTGCTGATTCAGTCTCGTCCGCCATTGAATATTTGAAGGCAGTCTGTCGTAAAGTATTTTTCAGTAAATCGAAAGGCAATATGTTGATTAGCTTGTTTGTTGAGCGCCGTGCTATCAGCGAAGTGTAACTCGGGACTCGGAAGCAGTTTTGGATTTCGTTGAAACCGAGATAGTCACGTTGCCATTTTCTTGGGGCCCCTGTTAAAGAGAGGAAGATTTCTTTCGGCAACTCAACTTCGACCTGGAAGCTACATGGACATGAGCAGGGAGCAGTGGTTCTGCCAGATAAGCGCGTGCTGATGTTCAATCATTCATCGCCTGTTGATAATCGGCGTTTCTGTCCATGATTTTACCGGTTGTCGTTTGTAAATGATTGTAGAGAGAGATGTCGTTACTGCATAATCATCTGCCATCTGATGGTCGTCTACCCCCGCCAGTAAATATTTTTCAGGCTGTTCGCTGTGTTTCAGTCTGTCTCTTTTAACGCCTCTTTTGAGTTATCGTAGGCAGTATGCGGCTCAAAGTAATGTGCTGTGAAGTATAGGACAGTGATGTAAGATGATTTTGATATCGGGATACTATCTTGTATAGCAGCACGAGAGGGTAGATAAATAAACAACTGGTAACGCCTGATAGAAATATCAGTCAAGTAAGACTGTCATACTGCGCGAATGAGTGTTCCGTTCGATTGTTCCGCAGAAAACTGACATTCCTGGGGCTGTTTTCAAGTGCTTCGACAAAATTGCAGGAATACTTGACGCTGTATCAAACCATATGAGCCAGGGTATGAAATCGGAATGAACGAAGATATAATCGAAGACGCGACGATTTGGCAGAGATCTGATTTCCGCCGAAGGTATCACATGCCTGGCAGAGAGTTCATGCCTGGCCATTCTTGCAACATACAAAAGAACAAGCAGCCAGGCCTACGTACATCAATCACAAAGATGATTCTGTAAATTGTTTGGATGCAAATGGATGGGGTGAACCTGGCGCATTTGTGGATCCCCAAAGAGAAGGAAGGATGCGTGTAACCATCCATACATACCATACCATACCATACATCAATTATGTCAGGATTAGATGTGCACCGTTCACCAAATCGAACCGCACAGTTGAGTGTGACACTTGCAAGGAGGCAATGATCAAAGTGCAACCCTTTGGTTTGACAGATTTTGACATGCAGAAATGTGGAGAGCAACTCGTCATTGTCAGTTATTTTTTAGCTACTAGTGTGATTCAGAATAAATACAGACAGAACCTAACACCAGTTTTTTAATAAGGATTTATTATTTACAATCTGGTGATTTGTATTTAATGACAGCGTAATTCTGGAGATGTTACTGAGATGATTGTTGCTCGTTCCAGGTGGAAGTTGGTGCCGTTATTCTCGATGTACTTCTTATGATGTCGTTATTATATAAATTCTTCAAGCGATATTCATGGCCAGCATCCGTCAGCCTAATGCTATCGAATTCTCTCTGGTATGATTCCATCCGATGAGAATCGAGAATGTGGGCAGGACGTTCCCTGTGGTATCAACACAACCACGAGCTTTCATGACATAAAATAACATGGCCATTAATGGCTTTGGCATATTTAATTCTTTCCTTCATTATCATAATCGTATGATGCACTGCAGCAACTCCACGTTGCAATATAACATCTGGCTGCAGATTCTTCTGTTCGATGATCCCACTTTTTTCTTCATGTCTTCCTTGACTGACCTGTAGAATGAAACTCCGTAGTGCCTGCTTTGTGCCTGGCAGTATTTTCGATGGGCGTGGATTCCGGTGGCGTTTGGGCCATTGGAGATCGTAAGTTGCATCATGTTGCTTCATGAAGTACGCTGAATGCTGTAGGGTTGATCCCGTTTACAGTCGGCAATGGCCCTTGTATGGCAATCCTGGCTGTTCGGCAGGATTTGAATGTTCCAGCTCTCAGACATCCAGGCTTGTGGCTGGAGCTTGTGAAGGCAATGACTAAGTTCGGAAGTCCACTGTGCATGAC
>JASCZW010009921.1:0-39610 GCA_034211315.2 Aedes japonicus
TGACAGAAATAAAAAGATCATGTTCTACGTTAGCTTCGAATACATAACACGAGTATTATTTCATGGTGTCAGAAGTGGAAATTTTCACGATTTTTGATCGAAGCATCGAGTGAAAATTAGAAAATACGAACAAGAAGGCATAGCGAATTTGCCTGGCTAAGAAATACCGGAGGTGCGATGAGTATCTGGCCAAGAAGCGCTGAAAGAAGATTGTTGGCATCTGCACGGTTTGAGCAGCGTCCTGGAAAGTAAGGTTAAACACGATGGCATTAAACGAGCAGCAAGGGCAGCAAGCCGCCGGTGCGAATGATGGCGTATGTAGTGCACTCGCCAGCCTTTTTGGATTTGACAAGCAGAAAATTGCCGGAAGATTTGCCGATTTCCGACAAGCGTGGGAAATTTATGTGATTGCTGTAGAAATTGAGGAAAAAAGTGATGTGATAAAAGTGGCTCTACTTAAGAACTTTCTGGGAACTGATTCAGTGAAAGTGTTGAATACGTTGCTCGAACCAGCTGCGCCAGTTACAACAGCTGTGATCTTGACGGCTCTTCAAGGTTATTGTGTGCCACAGACACACGAAACATACGAACGATATATTTTCAACACGGCAATGCAGCAGGAAGGAGAAGATATCAACAAATTCGTCACGCGACTTCGGAAACTAACAGAAAGCTGCAACTATGGGCAGCTTAAGGATTCCCTCATTCGAGATCAGTGTTTGAGACGATGATAAGTGGACTGTATTGTTCGATAGGTTACTGCTTCCCGGATAGATGAAGGGAAATGAGATTTGTTCACAAGAATTAAAACACCTTATTTTGCTCTATACAACACCATTTACTCTCGGAACCTTTTACTACTCGGAACAGAACACTGATTTTTTCTTAGTAGGTTTTCTCAGAATATATTCGAGTGAAGGTTTATAGGCAAGAAGAGCCCATATAGTTAGGTTCCCTAGATTTTATAGATCGGGTTAGTGATAAAATGCTAGCCCTTTCTCGTTTTAATGATGTATTTATCTCCTTTCAACGTAACTCGTCAAATTTTTATTAGTCACAATCGATGTTTCTCATCAGGGATCGTCAATGGATGTTGCTACGCTGAAAATTGGTCGACTCGCTCGGGACTAATTGGTTGTGTCTCGTACATTCTTCCCCCGTTGAAAGAATGCTTTCAACACCTTCATGTCATCGGTACTGTTGAGTCATCTAAACTTCTCAGGACTTGAGTTTCACTGTTGGTCGTTCTTGTCTCTAGATGGCGGTTCATTGTCCTTGATTGGTAGCAGGCTATATGCCCATCATAAGTCGACACCGATCGCTTGTAGATTCCACGAGCTGTTCTCACTGTGACGACTCTGAGCGATGTTGTCGTTACCAGGAAAAAGCTCTTCAATACGCCCTACATGATAACATCACTGTTGAGGAGGAACGTTGTCTTCCCGTACTATCACTAGCTGTCCTGATACCACTGGAACCTTCGTGTGCCATTTAGATCTTTGCTGGAGTTGATTGATGTAGTCCACGTTCCATCTGCGCCAAAAATGCTGAAGGTATTGCGTGATTCGATTCCATCGGGACAGGGTGAGCATGTTTTCATCAGTCAAGTCGGGTTCAGCAATAGCGTTTAGTGGTCGGAAGATCAGGAAATGACCAGGCGTCAAAGCATTGTAATCGTTAGGGTCGTCGGATAATGCACATAGCGGTCTGGAGTTCAATGTTGCCTCGATTCTCGTCAGCACTGTGATCATCTCCTCATAGGTCAGTATCGCTTCGCCGAATTAGATGGTACTTCGAATTAGATGGTACTTCAGTGATCGAACTCCAGCCTCCAACAAACCTCCAAAAGATGGCGCACGAGGAGGAATGTAGATCCACTGAATGGTCCTTTCTTCGATGAATTCATGTAGGTTCCGTTGGAAAGGCTGCGAGTTGAACAGTTGGTTCAGCTCCTTCTGGTTGTTATTTGCTCCAACAAAGTTGGTTGCATTGTCGGACATGAGCTTTGCACATCTTCCTCGTCGGGACACAAATCTTTGTAGAGCAGCGATGAAAGCAACTGAAGTCAGGGATCCGACTAACTCCAGATGTATCGCCTTGGTTGCTAGGCACACAAAAACGCAAATATAGGACTTCACACGGGTCGTTGATCGAATTGTTGGCTTCAAGTACACCGGTCCACAGAAATCAACCCCCGTGTTGTAGAAAGGGTAAACTAACTCCACTCTGTCCATTGGCAGATCACCCATGTACTGCTGCAGTTGTTTTGGCTTGTGACGGAAGCACCGTAGACAGACGAATTGTTTCACAGCAGTCTTTCCACGTTCAATCCAAAATGTCTCTCGGATCATGGACAGAGTTAGCTGGTTACCGGAATGCAGGTTTTGACGATGATATTCACGAATGACGGCTTCTGTGAACTTGTGGTACGGAGGTAGGATAAACTGATGCTTCATGTCAAAATTGCAGTTTTTGTTCCGCAATCGGCCACCAACACGCAACACTCCTTGCTCATTAATTAATGGTGAAAGGTTGATCAGTTTGTGCCTTGAGTCAATTACCTTTCCTAGCTGCAACTGGTAGATCAGCTCGGGGTAGGCCTCCCCCTGTACTAACCTGACCAACTGTTGTAACGCGGCAGTCTTCTCCGCATTACTGATTTCTGCTGTTCTCGGAACGTCAGGCTTCTTCTTCAGGATACTGATGAATCTCTGCACCCATACCATAACGCGTACCATTCGTCGATAAGAGCTGATGTTTACGAATATCGGAAATGATTCGATGGCTGGCTCGGCACTCAAATTGACGGCTACTCGAATTTCAGGTATTTCTTCAGGTTCTCGGAACTCTTGGGGCCACACTTCTTCGGTATTGGACAAAAATTCGGGACCATTCCACCATAAAGTTGAATTTTGGAGATACTTCGGCATCAATCCTCTCGATATGATATCCGCTGGGTTGTCGTTGGTGCCTACATGACGCCACTCCATCGTCGATGTCATCGCCTGGATCTTCGTGACACGGTTTGCCACAAATTGTTTTAGTTGCTCAGGGCGTCGATTGATCCATGCAAGGGCGATAGTAGAATCGCACCAAAGAACGGTTTGATCCATAGGAATTTTCAACGATTTAATGGTATCAGTGACTAATTGAGCTAATAACAGAGCACTACATAACTCTAGCCTGGGTATTGTGAGCTCAAACTGCGATTTGCTTGATTTTGTTGATTTCTTAATAGGGGCCACACGAGATTTTGAGCATACTAGCGATACATTGACCGGACCGGTTTCTTTCGTAGACCTCAAATAGATGCATGCTCCGTAAACGTAACTTGATGCATCACAGAAGCCATGGATTTGAATGGAGATCGATGCAAATGGCAAAATGCAACGCTTCACCTTAACCTCTTGCAGACACTGCAACTGCGACTTGAATTCTGCCCATTTTTCAACGTCCTCCTTGTCAGCAACTTCGTCCCAATTTGTCTTCTTCTTCCACAAGCTCTGCCTGATGAGTTTCACAACGGTGATTACTGGTCCAGCCAAGCCAATAGGATCGAAGAACCTGGAGATGCTTGATAGAATAGCCCGTTTGGTAATCTCCGGTGCACCGACGACGATGGGATCAACGTTGAACATGAAGACATCTTCGTCAGATTTCCACACTATTCCGAGAGCCTTGACTGATTGCTTCTCGCCGGCCAGCAATTTCTTCTCGATTCTGTCCTGAGGGAGGGTTTCCAGGAACTCACTGCTGTTTGAGCACCATTTATGAAGCTCGAATTTTCCGCTTTCAAATAGACCGATGATCTCATCTTTCAGCTGGATTGCTTGTTCGAGTGTTTCTGCGCCTTTTAGAACATCATCGATGAACGAGTCTTCAGCTACAACCTTCGCCGCCCAAGGAAAACGTGCTGCTTCGTCGATACAAAGTTGCTTCAAAGCTCGAACCGCTTGGAATGGTGCACTTGCTAACCCGTAAGTCACCGTTGTAAGTCGATATAAAATTGGGTGCCTTGCTTCCTGGGGTGTCCACAGAATAAGTTGGAATTGTTGGTGCTTGCTTGCAGTGTACACCTGTCGATACATTTTACTCACGTCTGCAGTAAACGCAATCTTGGGAACTCGGAACTTCAGCGATATTTCACTCAGCTTACGTTGTATCACTGGACCAACAAGTAGGTTATCATTCAATGATCGTCCGTTGCTCGATGCTGCCGATCCGTCAAAAACAACACGGCATTTTGTCGTGCTACTGTCCGGTTTCTCGACAGCATGGTGAGGCAGGAAGATATCTTGCCCAGGTTCGGATTGGTAGGTTTCCAAAGGTCCAACCTTCACCATGTGCCCTAGCTTGATGTATTCGTTGATGAAGTCCTCATAATCTTCATTCAGAGGCCAATTTTTGCTTAGTCTCCTGTCTAGAGCTTGGAGTCGCTTCAACGCCATTTGCTCCGAATCACCAAGATCAGGACAACCTCGCTTGAAGGGTTCCACGACGTACCGACCATCCTCTTGGCGACGGTGAGTCTCGACGAAATGTTTTTCTGCTTGATCCTCTTCAGTTGTCAACCCCGACTCAGCACCGCAGTCTTCCAATTCCCAGAATCGCTTCAGCAGCTCATCCAGATCTTCGTTTGTAACCAAAGTGGAAACAAGTGGTTTTTTGACTTCCACTTTTCCACCAATCACCCAACCAAAAAGCGTTTCTTGCATCACAGGACTGCCATTTAAAAGATGTACCTGGTTGTTTTCCAAGACATTCGTGTATACATCCATACCAATTAGGACATCAATGCGATTTGGCACGTTGAAGTATGGATCCGCCAAAATGAGGTTGTCAGGAATCATCAAGGTATCCGCCTCAAAGCCTTCAAGGGGCAGGTCTGCTGTTATCTTCTCTGTAACTAAGCATTCGACTTCGGTCTCATACTTGGAGGTGGTGGAACGGGTCGTAGCATGAACCTTGTACTGGATAGAAGATAAATTCCCGCAGACACCAGAAACACGTACACTTCCCTTGGTTTTTCTCAGCCCAAGTCGTTGAATGCAGTCTTCGGTAATAAAGTTGACCATGGACCCAGAATCCAAGAGAACACGGACCTTATGCAGCTCCTTGCGAGAATCTTCGACGTAAACGACAGCAGTATTGAGCAGAATTTGACGACGAATCGGAACGGATCGACAAGTTTGGGAAACGGTGGTTTTCGACACAGGGTCCTCGGTTGGCTTCGGTTGTTCACGTTGACCTTTCGGCTGATTGCTCGGTACGATCTCACTTGGGACTACGGATAGCGATTGTTTGAATTCCAGATGCAGCAACGTATGATGCTTCTTTTGGCAGGTTCTACACAAACTACGATTGCATTGGCTCGACGTGTGATTGTTGGACAGACAGTTGAAGCACAAGTTGAGCACTTTCGCCTTTTCGATACGTTGTGAAGGAGTCAATTTCAGAAAAGCATCACACTGGTTGATGTAATGATTTTGACGACACAAGAAGCAGCTGATTTTACTGCGCTCACGGGTTGCGGGTGCAGCAAATGAACGATTTGTAGACGATGATCGAGGACCGGAAGCAGAGGTGAAAGGTTTTGACGAACGGTTGGCTGCAACAGGAGGGCATCCTTTATTCATGCATTCCAAATTCTCCAGCATACGGCAGTGATTACCTAAAAAATCCACCAATTTCTTCCACGATGGAATTTCGTTCTCTCTGATGTCTGCTTCATACTCTCGACGAATTCGTGGGTGAAGCCTCATCATCACCATTTGTCCGAAAACCAATTCGGACATTTTATCCAGTGGGATTCCAAGTGCATTCAAAGCACGAATGTGTTTCAGAAAGCTATCGAGCATAGCACGCAAGCCAGAAGCATTTTCGGACGTCTGTGAGGATATTTGGAACAAGTCACCCAAATGTTTCTCAATCAACCATCGCTTGTTTTCGTATCGACGGGTCAATGCATCCCAGAGAGAGGAGAATGTCTCTTCGTTGCATTGCAAATTTTTGGCTTCACTACAGAGACACATTCGTAGATAGTGCAAGCGTTCGAAATCGTTCAAATTCTCACGACTACAGATAATAGAATTAAACTGATCCCTAAAGTAAAGCCAATTTTCGTAATGTGGTAGGGATCCGTTCAGATGATACAAGGAAAGCACGTCTGAAGACGGCAAATTTAACACTTGCAGGTGCGATCGACACTTGTCGTGCTCAGAAATTGGTTGAAGACAGGATGGCGACTATGAGCATCAAAGAAGAGCACCGAGATCCGGAACCATCAGCGGAATTGATTGCTAAAGTAAATACGTTTGCGCGAAAAAAAATTGAATCATTCGGCGATATGTGCAAGTTTTGTGGGCGAACGGACCATAAAGTTGGAGACCGGGAGAGCTGTCCGGCGAATGGCGTCACCTGCCGGAATTGTGGACAACAAAACCACTACGCCAGAGTGTGCAAAGCGAAAAGCTCGTGGATCGGAAGAGGCGTCGGCGAATAAGTCAAAAAAAGCAAGAAAAGTGAAACTGATCGAAGAAAAGAGTGACGATAGTGATGATGCGGACTACATCACCAGCATCGAAGATGTAAACGTAGTGGATAAAAAGATTACGGCGTCGGTAGGTTTCGCAGTGCAGAGAGGCCAAACGCTGAAGAAGATTTGTTGTCAAGTGGATACGCGAGCTTCCTGTAATGTGATCGCTCGGGACAATTTGGAGAAGCTGATGGGAAACGTGGAAATTGAGCCCAGTACAACGAAGCTGCGTGGGTTTGGAGGCCAAATAGTGGTGGCAGTTGGAAGAGTAGTTCTGCGACACGAAAGCCGTGGAAAATCATACAAGGTGGTATTTCAAGTGGTTGATTTGGAGCCAGGAATGCTCAAGATGCCGCTACTTGGGTTCAAGACCTGTTTGGCGCTGGGGATTGTGAGTGTTCTAGATGTGAAGGTATGCGTGGAGAACAAGGAGCAAAAAATGAACAAAACGGTGAAGAATCTGGAAGCCAAGAACATCGTTAAGAAGTACGAAGCAGTATACAACGGAGATGGAAAAACTTACTGGAAAAGTGAGCATTGAGTTGAGCAGTGCGTTACAAAACAGCAAGAACCCTCGAAGAGTTCCAGTGTCTGTGAGAGATATGTTGAAGAACGAACTGGATGATTTGGAAAGCAGAGACATTATTGAGAAAATAGAAGAATCCACCGACTGGACGAGCAACATAGTGATTGTGAGACGACACGAAAAGTTGCTAATTTGTTTGGACCCTAGTCATTCGTAACGGGTTTTGGCATGTGGAACTATCGGAAGAGAGTAGTAAAGTGACGGCGTTTTGGACGCCTTTTGGGAGATATGTGTGGAAGAAGGTTGCCATTTGGATAATCGTGCTCGCCGGAAATATTCCAGGCCAAGCTGCAACAAGCTACGTCAAAGGGAATAGAAGTGCTAGTGAATGACATTTTGTGTTTTGAACGAGGTGCAACGGATGAGGAAGCTGTAGCGGATCACAACCGGAACTTGGATGCGCTACTCCAGCGGTGCAAGGGTAAAGGGATCAAGCTGAACCGATCGAAAAGCAAGCTTAACCAAACTGAAGTATGCTTTTTCGGCCACGTACTGTCGAGGCAAGGACTCAAACCAGATCCAAGGAAGACGGTGGCGACAAAAGAAATGCTGGAACCAAAGGAGGTTGCTGAACTACAACAATTCCTTGGACTAGCAACGTATATGGCGAAATTCATACCGAAACTGTCTGAGCTAAGCAGACAACTGCGAGGAGTTCTGCTTTCGGAGAAGTGGCACTGGGGTAAACAGCAATCAGAGGCTTTTAGTGCGCTGAAGCAACGAATAGCAGAGACAACCGTTTTGAAATACTATAATCCTAAACTTGGTGCAACTATACAATGCGACGCCAACCATCGAGGAGGTTAACGCATTGGAGAGCATTGACATTCAACCGGAACTACTTGAGCGGATTAAGCAGGCTTCGCAGAAGGATGCCAGATTTTGAAACAATACATCGTCAACGGATGGCCCAATGACAAAGCATCGGTGCTAGAGTGCGTGAAGCCTTTCTTTACGTTTCGAGCGGAATTGGTGATACAGGAAGGCGTGATCCTGAGAGGAAATCGTTTAATGGTGCCTCGTGATAATCGTTTAGGTGTGCTAAAGCTTCTACACTATAGTCATCAAGGGGAACAGGCGACCATGCGGAAAGCGAGAGATATCGTTTATTGGCCAAATCTAATTGATCATGTGCAGAACATGGTCAAAATGTGTGCCATCTATAACCAGTACAAGAACTGCTAGCAATGTGAACCGATGCCGAGTGTAGAAATTCCAGAACATCCATTTCAGATAGTATCTATGGATTTGGGAGAAATTACGTACGATTTTTTGATGTGGACTTTCCGAATGGCCAAAGAACAATGAAACTAACCGATCGATGCAAAAAAAAAACTTTAGTCGAATGGGTATTCCTCGCAAGATCATCACCGATTCTGCTCAGTAGTTCGTCAGTCAAGAGTGGGCGCAGTTCATGGTGGATTATGGCATCACTCATTCGAATAGCACGCCATATCATCACGAGTCCAACGGAAAAGCGGAGACTGCGATAAAAATTGCGAAAAACGTCATCAAAAAGGCTCTACAGGACGGAAAGGACATTTGGCTGGCTCTATTGGACTGGAGGAACACACCACAGGTTGACGGCTATACACCGTCACGAAAGGCGATGGGAAGAAAGACAAGGAGTATTCTTCCTGTAGCAGCTAGTCAGCTCCAACTACAAATGGTAGATACGCAGAAGGTTCGGGAAGGCATGGAGTTCCGCAAGGTGAAGTCGAAGTTTTATCACGACCGGAAGGCACACGAGCTGCCGAAGATGGTGAGAGGACAGGAGGTGTTTGTTCAGCTTAAGCCAGAGAAAACACCCGAATGGACACGAGGAAAGATCAGGGATGTGTTGAGTGACAGAGAAAACCAAGTTGCAACAAACGGTGGAAGTTATCGACGAAACAGGAAGTACCTTCGCGATGCACACTCTACGGAATAATCAGAGGAACCCTCGGAGGAGCCCGCACCTCAGGACATCGGAAATCGAAGCGATACAACGACAGAGGACAGTTGGCATCCAATCTCGAATACGCCAAAACCAGAAATGCAAACATCTGACGAGTCGGAGAAGTCATTTATCCAGTCTACAACGCCTACGGTACGATACTGAGGTACGGTGGGCCGACATGGGCCATCGCCCTGAGTACCAAGAGCTACCTCGGCAAGCTCGAAAGTACCCACAGGCTAATATGCCTGAGAGTGATCAGCGCATACCTCACAGGCAGACGTAGAGTGCTTCGAGTAAAGAGGCACGAGAGGTATCCGTAAGACCACTAGAGTATCATCAATCGTCAAGTAGCAGATGGAGTGGAATAATTCCACCAATGGTCGATGGACCCGGATATCCGGATGGGTCGCTCGGTGACATGGGGAAGTTACCTTCCATTTGACACAAATACTGTCAGGCCACGGTTGCTTCAGACAGTATCTGTAAGTACGAGGCTCCGCGTGTCCTGTATAAGCGGCCGTGAGCGGTCGGGACACGACCCTGGATAATCTTATCCAGAGAATGTTGCAAGCTCAGGGTACCTGTGACGCTGTAAGCACGACGGCCTCCCTGAATGTCCTAGAGCTCCAGGATAAATGGCGAAACGACCAGCGACAGGTCAGAACGACCAATTAACTACTGAAGTCCTAAAGTCTTATAAGCAGTGTTTAACACACATTAGCCCCCTCTCCGTAATAATACCGAAAAGTGGTTCCTGAGATAGGGAGGCGGGGGGGGGGGGGTAAGGCTAGCGGCACGGGTGTGTTTTCAGCGGGTCAAAGAGCTGGAAACCTAACCCGCACACCCTGAGTTCTTCTGGAGTCTGTGGCGCAGATTTTCCATCCCGCAAAAAACAAAAAGTATGGTGAACGGAGTCGATCGCTGACCTCCGAAGAACATGCCTCCGTACAAGACGGAGGATACAGAGAGCGCAGCCCGACGCTGAAAAAATGTGCGTAGAGGGCGCTAGTCCCCACAAAGGCCACGCTAAAAGAGAAATAAAGGCCAGCAAGCGAGCCTACTTTTTTTAGAGCCTGTGTCAGAAGGCCAATACGGAAGTCTATCGGGTAGAAATGGCCAAAACCAGAGGAATGGTGACTCCAACCGAGCAATCCCCAGAACAGCTGCAGGTGATCGTGGGAGGATTCTTTCCGAGCACCGACCCGAGCCCTTGAACACCCCTCCCCCCCTAGCCGTAGGTTTGTTGTGATGACCAGCGCTCTAGTATCCCAGACCACCCGTAACCGTGTGGACACTGATGACGATACAACGGGGGCTGAAAGTAGTTCGCTTACTCCCGCGGTGCACCCCTGGAAACGTTAAGCTCCCCTCAACGGCTAAACGAACCACAACGGAGTGAAGCGCCATACGGCGGAGGAGCCGGCAGGAGGGTCGCAAGCGGTCGTGACATGGCCCTGACTTTCTCGATCGGAGGAGGGACCACATACGACGCGAGGTTCGGCAGGTACCGTAAGCGGTGGCGGGTAGGAGATCGCGGACGATCTGGAATGCCACAGACGTCCCGAACCCTGCTTGGATCCAGGAGCATCTCGATCGAATCAGCGTCAGGTCGGCGAAGCTAACTACTAAAGACCTATGTAGTTAGACATAGTGGGTGCGTAAAGCACACTAGCCCCCTCCCTGAAGTAATACCGAAAGGTGGTTCCGGGGAGGGCCGGGGCTCGAGGCAGTTGGCACCCTCAGTTGGCACCCTCATCCAGATTTTCCATCCCGTCAAAAAAAAAAAAAAAAAAAAAAAACGGGGGTTGAAGATGAGGCGGCGGTGACGAACGAAGAACTCCTTGCAATCGGTAAGTCGCTCAAGGTGAATAAAGCGCCAGGACCGGACGGTATTCCGAATGGCTATCTTGCAGACTTGTTCAGGGTGGCGATGCAAAGATACCCGGACGAGGGCGTCTTCCCGGACGCCTGGAAAATTCAGACTCTGATATTGATACCGAAGACAAGGAAGCCACCATGATGAATCGCCAATTTGACCTATATGTTTCCTGGACACGGCGGGTGAGGTGCTCGAGATGATCCTCAACAGACTGACAAAGTACATGGAAGATACAAACGATCTGTCGAACAACCAGTTTGGTTTCCGTAAAGGCAAGTCGGCGGCGGATGTCATTTTATCTGGCACCAAGACGGCCGAAGTGACAATCCAGCGCAAGAAACGAGGAGCCCACTACTGTGCAATGGTCCCCTTGACTTGAAAACGCGTTCAAGGTATTGCGACGAGACGTGACGAGATATTGCGACTCATGTTCTTAAAATCCCAAAAATGAGAAGACTTGGATTACTTTTTCTAACTTGAGTTTTAAGTTAAGGTGAATTCGCATCTAAATATCCTACTTGTTTTGAGCATGAGCATGACCATGATTGACCGCCCAGGGTTACTACTCCGTTATTACCAGATCAGCTGCTATTACACAGAACCAACAGATGATACTTGGGACTAGCATACATCTTTGCAATGTGTGAAAACTGGTGATCCCAAACTGAGGCATTTCCACTGCCTGCCCCGCCCAAATGCAGTTCAAATAAGGAAAGGAATTTGTTGACGTAATACTCGCGTTATTGGAAGCTGAGAGCACTCCGACGAGAAATCAGTGGGATGTTGGATAACACGATTGGGTTGCAGCAGGGTTCGTGTTGCTAAATGATTAACTGAATTGACATGGAGTTTGGTATTTAAATATTAGTATCGATTTCTGATTTGAAACGATTAATACCGATTCAATAATGTTAGGAAAACAAGCCTTATTGTACTAACGTTTGAGAACCATTTTAGATCAATTTATACCAACAGATGCCGTTGTAGGCACTCACAAAATGGGATAGTGGTTTACTTGCTCCAGGATAGTAGAGCGGTGAGTATGGTGAACCAATATTATGGATCACAATTGATTGGGATCCCCACTATTGGACCTTCACACCCGGTGAACCACCACATCACACCAGGAAGCTTTGTTGTTGTTTTCTATGCTCACACGATCAATCGCGTTGCCGAACAACAGATAACCACACAATACGAAACGCGCCATGCCCGATACAAAAGTGGTGCGCAATATAAGCATCTAAACAACCGTTCACAGCCGAAGCTCGAAGCAAACTTTTTTCGTAAATTTTTCAATTTCTACAACACGCATTCTACATACTATTTGACTACTCTAATATCTGCATCAATCAAGCTAAAGCTTCTTAACAACAATCCATGCTAATCCATTTAAAATTACGATTGAGGGATTTGGTAAAGATAAGAGTCCGTTGATGCGTTTCGTGCCTTTTGGCAACTTTATGCTTCTAAGGTGTGGCCCAGTTAGAATTTGAACATAGACTATTGCGCATACTTCGGATATACAATAACAAAATAGGATTCTGTTTTAACTAAAATGTTCGACTTTATGTGAACTTTAGAAGGAAAATACAAAAATAAATGAATCATCTCATACTCATCAACCGGCGCACATTATTCTCATCCATTGTTTTGGCAATCTTCCACGACACTTGCCATTCAACCGTCAGCTTCCTCTTCATAATAGCCCAAAATCTCTCTGTCGTTCTGAGCTGGGGACAGTTTGGGGAGTTGAGTTCTATGTTTGGAATATGTGGCATTTCATTGACTGGAGGTGGTGATATTTCCTGTAGTCGATAGTCGAGCAATCGGCTGAACAAAGCAGATACAAGAGGCAGCCTTCTTGCCGTACTGCTGCTGATGAGATCTGTTGGTGAGTCGCTAGGGTGGTCCTCACAGACAAACTATGTGGAATTTATTGATTGCCGAACGGATCACCTCCAAAAATAAACCAAACCAGATCGACCAATCGCAAAACTGGAGTTTTCAATATTTCATATGAGCGATGTTGTTTTTTGTCTTTTGTACATATTTTTGGCATTGAACTCTTTATCTTGGGGGAGCAGAAATTCATAGAGTGTGTAAATTTGCTGAATCCTGAGTAAATTTGGAGAAAAAGTTCTTCACAAGAAAGCTGTGCCTTTTGGCTGGTTCTCACGAAATTAAATTCGTGCATTATACAAAAAGGTGTAATGATAGCATTTCATCAGATAAAAAGCAATATGTATGTCTCATACAATATAGCTGACATTTGTTCTACGTACAAAATCTATGTTTACGTATCGAGTGAAAGCTTATTTGAAAAATAAATTTTCAGTGGTTTGTTTACATTTCTTTAGAGAACAACTGGTGCAAGTTTGATCAAAGTAGTCGATCGCGTTTAGAAACAACGTCAAATGGAGCTCGAAAGAAGAAAAAATATTGTGCATAAACACCTGGAAAATCCGGAGTGGTCCGGTTCCAAGCTGGCTAAAGTGCTGAACATGTCGAAAACAACAGTTTGTCGAGTGCTCAAAACCTACAAGGAAACGCTTAGTGTGGAAAGAAAGCAGTGGACCAAGGAAAAAACTGGAACCAGTGATCGTCAGCTGCGCAGCAAAGTGTTAAGGTGCGTTAAAGCCAACACCGGTCTTTCGATCCGAGATGTGACCAGAAGGTACAATGCCAAACTTTCAAACGGCACGGAACATCTTCGTAAGGGAAGGTTACAAGTCGAACAGGGTGCGGCAGAAAATAATGCGAAAATGTTCAAACTTGAGTATTGGGTTAATTCGTGTAGCTAGTGACTAATTTCAGTCGAACGTTCATTTGTTTCTGTTTACTTTCAAATGCTGCATCCAAACATCTCTATTTGTTTTATTGCAAATTCGTCAAAATGTTCGCAGAAACCAGTTTGTTGCTCGCCATGAAGAAGCCGAAAAAGATTGCCCAGGTGGTAAGGTGCCATTTGGCAACAGTTTACTGCATAAAATGTCCCTGCAGGATGGTCCTAAGCAGCGGAAGCCGGGAAGCGGACGTCCACGCTTTGCACGAACGCCGAACGTGGCCAAATCGGACCGTGCAAAAATTGCTCGCAATTCGGTGCGTTCCATAAGAAAACTTGCAAAGGAAGCTAATATTTCGGAGAAATGAATGCGGAGAATCATCAAAAAAGACCTGCATGCATCTTCCAGAGCCAGAGTAGAAACGCCACTCGATTACGGACCGGGTCAAAGCACTACGGTGACTCGTTCAAGAGATTGCTTTCCTTGTTGAAGAAGGAAAATGATAATCCTGTTCTCCGACGAAAAGCTTTTCAACATCGATGCTATGGCCAACAGCCACACGGACCGGTTCATTTCACCGCAGAAAATGGACAACGTTCCGGAAAAAGTGAAATTCAAATTTCAAACTGGTGTCATGATGTTTGGCTTGGTGGCGTCCAACGGTTTGAAAATGCCGCCTGTTTTCATTGATGCTGGAGTTAAAATCAATACCGAAGTGTATATCGGTATTTTAAAGCGACCAAATGCTTCCCTGGCTGAAGGCGAACTTCTCCAAGGACCAAAACGTTGTCCTACAGCAGGAGGGAGTGCCGTGTCACACGTCCAATCGAACCCAACAATGGTTGAACGATAACATGAAGTTTCTGGCCGAAGGATTTGTGGCCCCCTAGCAGTCAAGATCTTAATCCGTTGGATTATTCGATTTGGGCATATGTTGAAGCACGAGCCTGCAAAACACCACACCCTAGTGGGAAAACCCTGAAGTCAACCATAACACGCACAGTCAATGTCTGAGGACTACGTCCGAAAGGCATGCTCTGGCTTCTTTCGTCGGCTTGAGGGTGTTATTAATAAAAATGGAGGTCACATTGCATAAACTTGTTTAAAAGGACTTTATAAAGATAACTGCACTCGCAAATGTTGCTCGGTAGCCTATTTTTCGTTGCTCGAGTGATCGAGTGAGCATGAGAAGTCGTGGTTCGCAAAAAAAAAACACTGTCTTATTTTGTAAGTGACTCCAGCGGCATCCATACTGTTGGTGTAGATCGGTCCGAGTTAGCTCTCACGAAGTACCACTATCACACTCTGTGAGTGGCCCCAATCGGTCAAATCGGCTTTCCAGCATTGTAAAACACTTCCTAGTTTCCCAATAAAAAACCACTATCAGATCTTGTGAGTGGCCCCAATAGCATTTTTACAGTTGGTTTATACCGGTCGAAATGGGTACCTTAGCATTATTTAAAATCATTTTGTTTTCCCAATGAAATACCACTATCACACTCTGTGAATGGCCCCAATAGCATCCTTACTGTTGGTTTAAATCGGTTCAAATCGAAATCACTCCCGTAATTTTCAAATATTTAACTTGACAGCTTATTGTTAACCAAAACGAACCCTGCTGCTACCTAATCAGTTATCAAATTCCAGTGATTTCTCGTGGAAGTGCAGTGGATTCCGCGGCTTCAATAAAGCGAGTTTCATGTCAACATATACCTACCCTTTCCTTACTTGACCTGCATTCGGGCGGGGCCAGCGCCGGTATTGCTTTGGTTTGGGATCACCAGTTTCACACATTGAAGATGTATGTTAGTCCCAAGCATCACCTGTTGGTTCTCTGTGTAATAACAGCTGATCTGACAATAACGGAGTAGCAACCTCGGGCGGTCAATTATGCTCTATGCTCATGCTCAACTGCACTCCGAAAATGTTGCTATTGTTGCTTGAATTAGTTGAAAATGGGATTCGAAAGAAATAGAACAAATTTTCGCATTATTTTCTGCCGCACCCTGTGCAAAACCAGTAATGGCTTATCTGAACCGGTACGTGAAGCAGAATTCCGTGGCCAAAAAAAATCGTGCAAGGCGGCTATTGAACGACCGTGTTTTGTCCAAACACAAGGGCTGCACTCCGAGTCGGTGGCAGAAACATACGTCAAACTCGATTTTTAAACAGCTTCTCCGGTTGAAAGTTTTACGAACTTATCGACAAATTTGAATCTTTCGGGCATCCCCACGAAGTTCGCGATTTGACAAGCGGTTGGCACCCTGTGGCCTGAAAAGGAACCATTCGTCACATCCTCGACGATGGCATCCCAGAAATTTATATCGAAGAGAATGCCTGAAATCCGCAAACATACACGCTTAGAAATTATGATTTTTTTTATTGAATTATTTTCCGTCGGCCTCACATAGTGACAATCACCGACGCCAGGAGACGACTCCACCACCCTGGACCCTAACTAACGACTCATGACTCCGACTCCGAAGGAAGATGTGACAAGATTTTGTCGCCTCAGAAAAACCACCGACGTCCGACTGGGATTAGGGCCCAGACCCGCACTGGGGTGCCAGTAGCAGTCACCCTTGCCACTACACCACCGACGCCGGCTCGATTATGAATTTTATACGAGACGTTATTCATGTTTGTTTAAAAAGTCGGGGAAAATGTGTTGGTCTCAGGGGACAAACATTTACATGAAATTTTGGTAGTGTTTCATTGCATGTTTCATTGCAATTTTTTAGCTTTTAACATGGAACTGCTGTTTTCTTTGAGGTAGAACTATCGGCCAGAGCATTCTTAAATGTTATGGTAGTTTTAACATTGCCCTTCGCGTGCCCAGTAATATTTACTTAATTTAAGGTTGAAAAATTCATCATAAATTTTCTGTCATCGTCAAAAATTCTAGAGCAGTTTTTCGTTCAAAATCAAAACATGGTTCGTGAAAATGTATTCACTGTATTCTGCTCGCCTAGCGGACCACAGTGAATACATTTTCATTTTTAGAAGCTTTTAGTATCAAACGAAACAACTGCTTTGAATTTTTCTGATGATGACTGAAAAGACGATGATGGAGATAGAATGGAACGCAATGACGTCTATTATAAGGTCTGGCGCAGGTGCCACAACAATATTAGTGAAATGAGCAAATTCGCTCATGACATCTAATGCCACACTGCCCTCCTTGCGCGCGCTACACAAAAGCTCGCAAATTGCTACGTCATACTATTTATTTTGATTCACCGTTCGCTCCGTGATTGTTTATTGGATGCGCTATAAAACTTAATTTTTCAACCGATTCCAGTCTACCGATGATGTAAAGTTGGCTTTATATCGCTACTCGTTGACAATCGAGTCTTAACGTTTGAAAGTTTGGTGGCAAAAATTCAATTACCTCAGTTAAATTCACTATAAATGATGAATGTTATCGGTAGGAAATGCTTCTGCTTAATAATAGCATTTGTATCATGATTATTTCCACAATTCATCATTCATAATAAACGTTTAATCCGATTTTTTTAAATCTAAATCTATGCCCGCCAATAGAAAGTTCAATAGTGTTACGTCATCACTCGTCGGCTCAGCAATGCTTACATTATTTTGTTTCCAATACAAGCAAGCGGTGCGTTGCCCCAGACCTTATATAGACGTCATTGAATGGAACGGACCTTATATAAACACCAATGGTATAGCACAGTCATTTATTTAATTCGAAGAGAGTGTAGAAAAAATTCGACATTGATTGATAATGACTTTTTGCGAACCTTTCCTTTCAGACACATTCTTCCGCTGTAGCCTTTACTTCTCGTGGATCTGCGTGCTGCTTTTTGTCCCTGGACAAATGGCTACGAACCTACGCTGCAAAGATGGCTCCCGACTCGTGGCTGGCACGACTCATAAGCTACCCTTACCTGAGAATCATACTTCGACTGGATGGAGCATCGGTAGGTCTTCTTTGGCATCACTGTTTCAAATTTCGCGTATCATCGAATCTTCATTTTCAGAACTATGATAGCATCCATCAGAAAAACCTGCAGTGGCGTGACTTTGTGAAAATTTTGGATAGAATAGTCTTTGTAGCAATGACTGGAATACTCACCGTCTCTTGTTTTAAGAAAATCTGAATTTAATTTTAACTACAAAACACTTTTTAACCTTAGCAACAGAAAATTCATATAAGCATCAAATAAAAAACAAGCCTTCTTCAAACACCTTTTATTAACTATTCTAAAATCTAGTACGGTAAGCACTCAGGTTCCCCTCGCGTTCCCGTTTTTGAAATTCCTCATACAACTTCAATACAAACCGATCCAGTGCAATCTGTTGTTTCCATCTCTTTTCCATCATCATGCTCATCTGTTCTTCGATTTCATCCTCGATTGCTTCCTCTGGAATTTCAAGTATGAAGAAATCCTTTCGCACCAGATTGTTGCTTATGGGCCCTGAAGAAAACAATTATTTTACTGTGAAAGCCTTTCGCATTTTTTTCTACAAATCACCTTCAAAATGTCGAACATCCTGTTGGTAGTTGAATCGATTCTGCGGTCTTAACTCAACCAATTGCGCCAACAGCAAACAGAACACGATTGACCCCTTTACGGAGAATGTCATATTTTCACGCTTTCTAAAATCACGCCTCGCAGATGGAAACTACGATGTACTGCCTGTCACACCTTGACTTGAACTGCGACCCAGCGTCCAATCGATCGTAGTCTTTATTTAGGATGGACCTTTCTCAAACTGCTTCGCGGTCGACTACCACTTTTGTTTGAATATTTAATCAGGTATATTGGAAATATTTGTCAAACGATGCGTCTCTTACGCACTAGCACGTGCAGGCGCTGCCCATCTCCGCACGTGTTGGAAGATATAAACATTTTCCGTTGAAGACGATTCATTACTGCGCACAGTGGCACAATTCTGTAAAAAGACGGTCAAAAACATTTTCACCCTTTTTTCATCATTTTATCAACTAGGTGTCCTGAGAAGAGTTGCTCAAAATTTTATTTCGTAACTTCTGAAAAAAACACGCCTAACCTTTCATAAGGGCTTAACTACACTTTGAAATTATAACTTTTTCCAGCTACGAGATAACGGATTGTTGTCTTCGACAAAGTTGTAGAACAGGTAATCTGATGAAAAGTTGCTGAAGACACTAAGTTTCTAAAGCCTAACGTTAAAGATATACAAATGGTTTTCTTTCAGCACTACCTTGAAACTGGTTTTATGAGATAATTAGTACTTTGTTCAAATTTGACGATTTAAATATATTCTAAGAAATTGTAGGAATTATTAAAATACACATTTTTGTTGAACAAACTAATGCTCTCTGATGACCAAATTTTGATATATGGTGGTTGAAGTGTCTGTGTGACGTCATAATCAACCGCCTCAAAAAGAGTGGGCGGGTCCTGCGGGGTCTAAAACAGATTGTATTTGAAAGATTATCTTGTGAACAAGTATTTCTGAAATTTTCAGCGTTGGGTACTGAAGGGTACCTAGTAAAACGTCAGTATGAAATAGTACAGGTTATAAGCCAATTCAAATTTCGCATGTGAGGTAATGTTCAACAAACTAAAAAAATATATGCGGGTCCTGGCGCGGTCTCAGATATTAACTGTATTTGGAAGAGTATCTTATGATCTAGTTATACTGAGATTTTCAGCCTTGATTCTTAATACAAAAAAATTAGTAGAAGAAAAACAAATATTCGGAGAAGTGTAATAATATCTATCAGACAAACGGGCGTTATCGAATCCATATTAATTTAAAAACAATGCCCAAAATTAGACGTCACGAGCAAGATTGGGGTGATCCATAAATAACGAAGCATACCCAAGTAACCATAAGCATTAAGCTATAGCCCGAATAGCACTATATCATCATTAATGTTGCTTAAAAGTTCTAAATTAGCATAAGTTATGCATGCAAGCTTCATATTAGCATCATAAATGCACTCAAGCTTCACCCAAAATATAGCATTATATGCGCATATAAGGCTGTTATAATGCAGTATTTATCATGTTCACAGCATACATGCTTTACATCCGCATTTAGTGCTAATATAAGGATATCATATAATGCTTAGAATTTGTTTACACAGGCATTGAAAAGTAATTTGGAGTCAACAAAAACCAGTATGGCCGAGAATAAGTGGAAAAAAAACTTTAAACAGTGGAAATTATAAACGTAAAGTGAAATTGTATCGAAACTACGATACTTCTTAACTTAACAAACCTGATCATATTGAAGATTTCTAGGATTTTTTTTTTCAATAGAGCGAATCTAGCAATGAGAGACTCTCTCCTATCTCGCTATCTTTCATTTATTACAGCGCCATTATAAAACTTTTGAGGGATTTTTAAGTACAGATAGAAACACAACATACTCTACAAATAGTAGAATGAAAAACGTAAAGCTCAATGGAATATGAATGAAAGAGAAAGTAATCAAAGAGAGTCTTTCAATTTCAGATTCGCCCCAAGGGGAAAAAAAACCTAGATTTGGTTCAAGAAACTGCTAAATCTCCATCAGCCAGTTAGTTCTACGCCTTCAAATTCGGTCGTAGAATCCGAGGATGAAAGTTCTAACAATGCTGGAACAGCTTACAGACAGGCACAGGCAGCAAAGGCAGCGGGCTAACCATGCATGATTATACCTTGGCTTAAGACAAATGTTACTTTCCTCATACTAATACACCCAATACTAAAAATATGAATTTAAGCTAAGCGGTTTGCTTATAGCTAAATATTGCATACATTTTTCCTCCTTTTTTGGCTGATTCTATCAAAAAGAATAGAAGAAATAGTTCTTAAAATAAATCGGAAACAAACAGCAGATAAATGCAGAATAATAGCATTAGCAGTGCCACAAACGGGCTATCAAAACTGACAGTTATGATCAGGTGCATTAATATAGCATTACTAATGCTATCTACGAGCTGTAACTTCTGCATTATATAAGCACGTTATTTCGCCTTTCTTAGCATTCTATTAGTATTATATCTGAATAAAGAGCTTTAAGGCATTTAAGTGCTGATTTATATGCAAATATAATGCTAATATAATGCCACGTTTAGTGTTTAATGGTTACTTGGGTATTTTAACCTGTTTTAGATCTTATGCCTTCACTCGTATTTTGACTTCATATCTAGGATAATGTGTCAAAAGAACCTATCTGATTTTGTAAACAAACATGTTAACAGAATCAAATAGGCCCTTTTGAAAAACTCTTTGAAATTTATGTCTCGTCCCTACTTCTGAAAACCTCGTCACACCTCCCGAAATGCTACGTAATTTATGCGTGTTCCTTTCATAGCGAAGCGCAAGCAGTGTATTTCAATAAACCCTACAATTTCTTAGAACATATTGAAATCGTCAAATTTGAACAAAGTACTAACTATCTCAAAAACCAGTTTCAAGGTAGTGCTGAAAGAAACCATTTATATATCTTTAACGTTAGGCTTTAGAACTTAGTGTCTTCAGCAACTTTTCATAAGATTACCTGTTCTACAACTTTGTCGAAGACAACAACCCGTTATCTCGTAGCTGGAAAAAGTTAGAATTTCAAAGTGTAGTTAATCCCTTATGAAAGGTTAGGCGTGTTTTTTCAAAAGTTGCGAAATAAAATTTCAAAAGTTGCGAAATAAACTTAGGACACCTAGTCGATAAAATGATGACAAAAGGGTGAAAATGTTTTTGACCGTCTTTTTTTCAGAATTGTGCCACTGTGCTGCGGTTCGCTAATAGTCAACCCGTTCAGCAGGTCTTTTACTGGGTCATATTTGCATCTTTTCTTCGACCGGGCTGGATGCTTAGATAACAACACGCCAGTTTCGTCCGACGCACAGTTTCGAAGAGGAGTCGAACCCTTATCAGAAAAGGTATCTAATCGGTTCATGATATGTATTAGGGGTTCTGTTAATATTCGTCAGAGCGAAACTGAAATCATCTCATGTCATAGGCGGCGTGACTGGCATAATCACATTCGCCAACGGTACTGGAAAATATAGCATGCCTTCTACTGCTTACATTCAAGTAAAGTGGACATTACCGATCGTGATGTTGTTGCTCCGATAACTAGCTGTTTATGTATCATACAATCCGGAATAGTAGTTTAATAGACCTATAATTTTTTTTTGAAAGCCTTGATTGATGAGCAATCGCAGTGGCATGGAAAAATGCTATGAGAATTCTATTTCATCGTAATATAACGTTTGCATTAAAATAAATGGACTTTTTTCTTCGGATGGTGATCAAAAGAAGCTAAGACAGATAATTGCTTTTGATAAATTTCCCATGGAAGGTTTTCCGATATTTAACCGGAACATTCACCGTGGCGGACGAAAACATGCGTGTAGGCAAGTTTTTGAGTTATTTCTTCGTTTTATTTATCAATTCCTCCAATTTCTTCGCGACAAAATTGTTGGAGTAGATCTTACGCTTGACCCAGACATGGGTACCACATCGATATTCAGCCATCTCAATCTCCTACGACGATCGCTTCGAGTAGTGGGTCGACGCCAGATCCTGTCAGAACACAGCGTCTTGGCCCTTATGGTATTTCTTGATGAGCGACGCAACTGCCGGTAGCCATTTTGTACTATAAATTTCCCCGTTCACGACCAGTCCGGAGCGAAAGAAGAGCGGCTTTGGCATCCTCTTCTCGCTGATTGTCAGCCACAGCAGCACCTTCTTGGGGAACTTGGTGTGTGAAATGAACTTCACCTCGGAGCTCACTTCCTTCGTGGGGGAAGTAAAATACGGAGTGCCCTGCCAGTCGTTGCCATTCAGGGTGAGATAGGTCTCGTCGTCCTTCACCACTGACCATCGGAAAATCGAGTTGACCATCTTATTCAGCCGCTGCCGCTGCTTAATTGCCTGCAGCTTCGAAACCAAAGGACGCGATTTCCGCTTCCCGACATGTATTTTCATGTTCGCCAGGTACTTTATCACTATTTGGCCGGTTGAACCGACCACTGGGCTGCAAAATGGTGAGTCGACAACTGTGATGGAGCGTGCGTCCCGCAACATAGCTCTGGTCCTCACAAGTTCCTACCTTATGCTTCCACGGGTCAACAGATGACAAAGACCGCCAGCTAAGGGTTGCGTACTTAGCTGGTAGTGCAGCCTGGGCACTGTTGTCCTTCTGACTTCAGCTAGATTGAGGAGGTGCGTGCCGAGCGTCTGTCCACCAAGGAGGTGCGGCTCAAACAGCGGCTGAGTAAGAAACGCTGTATCTCGTCAGCTATACCTTAGGAGGCAGTCCCACCAACGCAATGTACCCAGCGCGGTAAGATAGCATGCTGAAGTCTTACCCTACCACGAAAAATGTAAGTATTCTTTATTTTGTGAGATTTTTCCTCATTTTATTGCCCACAACTATTTTATAAGGAACAGTAGAAATATGCAATATCCCAGTACATTTACTAGTGCAAATAAAAACAAAAATAAATGTGTTAATTGAATCTAAAGTTCAGTATAGCCGTGAAATTGTCATTTTGTCTTAACTTTTATAAATCATTTATGCTAAAAATGTCTACTGTTCCTTTAACAACTATATAACGGGGATTCTCTGGGGGGGGGGGGGGGGTAGCCTAAGGCAGTCGAAGGGATTTGTTGACTGGACAAGGTTTCGTGGAGTCGCCAGTCCCTTGTCCTTGTCATGCGAAGACACGCGGCCTTCTGACCGTAGTCTTCCGAAGGTCCTCACTGAGATCGGCTGACCCTGCTACAAGAAGCCATCACGTAGGCTATTCTCTCAGAACAGCCTGCTGGTATAGTCAACAATCAATATGTAACTAGCGATTTGAAATTGGTTCACTGATGCAGAACCCCTTGGTCGAATTACACCTTGAAGCCAGCACCTTGTTATACGTATTTGCGCCTTTGTTTTGATTTGCTGTGTTATTTTGACCGAGTATTGAGGTGTGTTCATGAGGTTCATTATAAGGGGTGCATTATTGAGCTTGGGACCGAACATGGGACGATGTTCTAGTACTGTCTGAGCCAAGAAAAAATCGTTTTTGTATGGGACCTACTGGTCTTAGAGTTAGTCTATGGTATAGTCCTGCAGCCATAGGTAATCCTTGCACTGATGGTGGGTTCTTATTACACATCACATCACATCACATTTGGCCTTCGTTAAATATAATGCGCTCGGGAATAAGTTAAAAAAAATACTTTTCAGTTCTTCTAGAATGATAATTCTGTGATGTTATTCCTTAACAAAGATTCCAAAATTAATTGTCATATGCTTCTATGATACGTAGAACAGAAATTAATTACATTTGAGTCATCGAAACTCAATCTTAATGCAAATTTATGAATACATTTGTCCAGCCATAATTTGGTAATATATTTTACCATGGCGGCAGAGCATAAAATAACAACACTGCAGGTTGAAAATTTATTGACAAATTTTTATTTATGATTTTTCCTACATTAGTTGGAAATACATTCCATATTTTAAATGTTAATGCAGACATTCACATCTTACTTCAAAATATGTACCTTTATTTTCGAAAGCGTAGTGTTTAAGTTGAAAGTTCATTATATTTTCTGAGTTAGTAATATTATTACGCAGGTTGTCAATTTACCTATATAGTAACTGTAGTCAAGTTTCCGTTAATGAGCGCCTGTTAAGAACTCAGTGAAAATTATTAGTCATTAAAATCTTTTAAAAGCATAGAAACAATGGTTCTAATCACACAGCAAGTGCGGAAGACTGTTTTGAAAATGTGTTAATTCAGTTTGAAGGAATGGAAAGACATGCGTTCATGCTTGTGAAGAATAAAATTTTAAATAGTTAATCCAGGGGATTGTGCTATCAAAAATGAAGGGTAGTTGTTTATTTTATTTTATTGCTTATTTACATAATTTCAGTTATTATAATTTTGATAATATAGTGATTAAGTTGGAAAAGGCTCTTATGTGGCGTAGTTAACTAAAATTTGATCTATCGGTAAAACCACCTGCCTTGAAAATTTTCATCAATTTTGTATTATCTAGATAATATTAATGTAAGTATTAGTTTTATAATTAAATACGAGAACATATTCCACTGAATTTAAAGGAGAGGCCAGTTTTTTCCATGAATTCAGCCTTTATGTTTTTATACTGAATACACAACAAAAATGTTTGAACATTTTTTTACCGGAGATATAAATTGCCTATCTGAATACATCAGCTGAAGCGTTAATTTATGATAAATAGTACGGCAGGAAATTTTGAGTGATAGGCTCAATTCATACGATCTATGGGACGACACGTCATTTATGTTCCCTACATATATTTTTCATTAAATTTAAGCTTTTTTGTCCTAAAACGATTTGCTATTGGAAAGAATTTTTTTATCCCAATGACCATAACGCAACGGTTTTTAAACATATATGTAATTTTTTACATAGTTTATGATATGTTATGATGAGACTTATGTTGAAATTATGTTGCAAATGCATGATTTGAAACAGACACAGCATTCGTATAGTGCTAGAAGAAATACTTGTAAAACGTCAGTTTTCAATAGAAACGCATAGGAGGAAGTGTGGTTTTTGGGATGATTGAGAAAAAATAATTGAATTTAAGGCCAAAATCCCTCATGTTTCAATAAAGTTTAGTTCGTTCTAAACGAGGCAAACAGTCTCACTGCACTTGGTCAACTAGCATACTTATGAACTATAATACTCAACCAGGATGTCGTTCATTATCGTAAATCCTACCGAACGAGTATGTTTATACCTGGGGATCGATTCAAAATGCGAATAATTCACTGAATAAAATAGTAATTTTTACCATTGATTGATTGGAAGATCATCACTCAAGATTTTGCTTGTGTAGTGAGATATTTTCTTCATATAAGATTTTCTAATATTACTGGCAGCGCATTTTGAATTTTCAATTTAAATTAATGAGCAACACCGGTTATGTCTGAGTTTTCGATGATATAATTTCTTCATTGGAACCAAAACATTTTATTGAGGGCAACTGTTTAATGAATAAATGTTGTTGAAATATTAGCTTATCAACGAAATTGCATTACTGTTGATTTTATGTGCAAAGCATTAGAGTGCATATTCTCCGTGGTGAAATTAGAATATTAATCGAATTTAACATAAATTTTCGCGAACAAGCCTAAGGGCTTAGAGCTAGAGAAGTTTGATAAATTTGTTGGATTCAAGGACACAAATTTTATCATATTAAAACAAAAACAGTTTTTGAAACGATCTATCGGTGAATGAATCAGAATGAGTCGAAATGGTTAGCCCAGGTGTTGTTCATCCATTATATCAAATAAATAAATGGTTGAAAAGAATTTCATGCAATCCATAACCGGTTCAAATGATTTGATTTATCATGAGCTCTTAACATTTTGTGGTTTTATTATATAAATATATCACCTTCCATCGTAAACGGAATAAATCATAAACATTGGAACTCTCACGAAATGTCGTGAATCTAACTATATTTTACGGTTATACTTCTCCGCTGTTTTTCAGCTATTGCCAACAAAAACCCAGATGTCACTGTGATTTTTTTTCTGAAAGCCATACAAGTACCTAGATGGTTGCAAATCTATTCCAATATAATTTCAGCAACAATTTGTTTGAGTTAATTACAATATGGGTTTTGATAACTTAAAGGTTCAAAATACTGAAATGAAACATGATTGCATTATCGGGATATGTTGCAATGATGTTCCTGACTACCACAAGTTTCACAGATCCAAAGGGAAATTTATTTGAAACAAACAAACTCCATTCTACTCGAGATAATATAACATAGTTCTTGCATGTGTCAAATATAAAAATTTGGCAACGTTAGTGCCATTCATTGTAGCCCTTGCAACATGGAAACAGCTCTGATGCAACAGTGTTTGTTTTCTGTGCCTGTTGAGAATCGTATTAGAAACAAGAAATCAAAACATATATTTTAAGCGATGTTGCATGTGCTGCTTGGGTGGGTTACTATGATTGATGCTGCATGGGTAGTTTTGACAGTGCGGGTGAAGGTAAACCCATGAAAAATCGGCAAGTTTTGCCCATTTTTTTTACAGCAAACGTTTGTTTATACTTAAGAGACACCCACAATTGATACGTTGCGGATGCGTTGGCGTAAATTTGACAGACAACCTATGGGAAAACTTTCAAATTCACGCCAACGCATCCGCAACGTATCAATTGTGGGCCAGCCATTACACCGAGGACTAATTAACTTTTTGGTCCATGCCTACACTGAAAGGAGA
This sequence comes from Aedes japonicus, assembly GCA_034211315.2. Lineage (NCBI taxonomy): Eukaryota > Metazoa > Arthropoda > Insecta > Diptera > Culicidae > Aedes > Aedes japonicus. The sequence continues at coordinate 26,965 of JASCZW010009921.1, forward strand.
ACAAGAAGTCTGGTAGAAGCAACCATATTTTATTTTGAAGGATATATTTGCTGACCAACATGAGACCCTAGGAGTAGACAGCAATTTCTGCTAGAGCCAAAGATATGAAGAACAAGTATTGATAGTTCCGTTAGAGGATGGCAGGCTGTGAAAACTTAATAAAGACTGTATTCGATGAAATTTGGACACACGCAATTGTTCGTAACTTTTTAGCGTGTGGGTAAAAATTATTGAAATTTTAACTGAATGTATTTCATTGTGTTGTGTCAATTGTGTAATGAGTTTCGTGAAAATCGGTCGAGTGATTTCAGTGATGGCTTCGAATGAAGAAATGGTGCGCCAACAAATTTTGGGCACTCACTTCGAAAACCCAAACGCTTCTCATCGATTGATCGGAAAACAGCTCGGAATCGCACATTCAACCGTATCTCATGTGATCAAAACGTTCAAGGACCGTAAGACAACCAAGCGGAAAAATGGTAGTGGCAAAAAACGTGGCACATCAAATCCGGAGAAGGCCAGGATGGTATTGAACCAATTTGAGCGTTATCCCAACATTTCGATCAGGGATGTTGCGAAAAAGGCGAAAGTTTCAGTTTGTTTTGTGCAGAAAACAATGAAACGTTCTGGATTGACTGTGTACAAGGTCCAGAAGGCACCGAACCGGAGCGATAAACAGAACTTGGTGGCCAAAACTCGGGCAAGAAAACTGTACAGGGAGTGGCTCACAAAACCGTTCTGCATTGTGATGGACGATGAGACCTACATTAAAGCCGACACCAAACAAATGCCAGGACAGGAACACTACGTCGCCCTCTAAGTTGGCCGTTCCAGAGAGTGTACGGAAGAAGAAACTGTCGAAATTCGCCAAAAAATTCCTTGTCTGGCAAGCGATCTGCGGATGTGGCAGAATAAGTCAGCCCATCATCACCTCTGGGACCGTCAACGGATAAATCTACAAGGACGAATGCCTCCAAAAACGACTTCTGCCCTTCTTGAGATCTTACGATGGCCTGACACTGTTTTGGCCGGATTTGGCATCTTGCCACTATGCCCGGCCCGTCTTAGACTGGTACAAAGATAATAATGTAGTTTTTGTACTAAAAGACGTCAACCCTCCAAACACTCCGGAATTTCGCCCAATTGAAAAATGTTGGGCAACCATGAAGGCAAAGCTCGTTAAAACTCCAAAACTGATAGAAAATAAACTTGAACTAAAGAAAGTGTGGTTAAAAGTAAGTAAGCAAGTCGGTCCTATCATTGCCCAATATTTGATGGAAGGGGTCAAGGCAAAGGTGCGGGCATTTGGGTTGGGAAAAGAGGTTCAATAAACCAATGATGTCAAAACTTAACCATTTAGTAGTACTTTTTTTTCCAGAAAGTTTGAAAACAATCGGGCTCAAGGAAAATTGTTGGTGACCTATTTTGTGTGTCCAAATATCATCGAATACAGTCTTTAGAAGCAGTTGAGATCTAGCAAAGAGTTATATTTAATGACAGAACTCGATCAAGCACTCCATCTTTTACCAAGCTACCCCAATGCTTAATGGCTATAAAAATTGTACTTTGCCGACGCGTCGGTGATGTAGTGGTTAGGGTGAATACTACTTGGCACCCCAGTGGGCCTGGGTTCAATCCCAGTCGTCGTCGGTGGTTTTTCTGAGGCGAAAAAATCTGGTCAGGTCTTCCTTCGGAAGGGAAGTAAAGTCGTTGGTCCCGACTCATATTCATGAGTCGATAGGTAGAATCCAGGTGGTGGAGTCGTCTTCCAGGCGTCAGTGATTGTTACCATTTGAAGAAATAAGCCAACGGAAGAGAAAAAAGATTGTACTTTTGTTTAGTTTAGAGTGTAATGTTTACATGTGCAAAAAATCATCACAATCTGTCAAGTGTTATTGCCATGGCGTCCAAGCAAGAAGTGCTTCGACAAAAAATCGTGGCACGGTCGTGGAAATCCAGGCAAGTCCCACAGCTAAATCGCGAAACAGTTGGGAATTGGCAATTCGACCGTGTCCCGTGTGGTAAAATCGTTCAAGGAGACGCAGACGACCCAGCGCACAGTGATCGGAAAAGCCTTGTTCCACGGCGAAATTAATTACCATGAAATTTCAGTCAAATATACTACGTTTATGGTGACACCTTCAACGTTTGTGGTTTGTTTGACAGACCTCATATTGATATCAACCGCACCATGGTTGATCTAATCGCAGGCATGATAAAATCCAACGCATTTATAGTCAGGTGAAAATTGTTGGTGTATGCGCTTAATTTAACCGTCGGAATGATAGTTTCTACTACCTTTTTTTTTGCGTGTACAAGGTTGTACCAACAATCAATATGCAACTAACGATTTGAAATTGGTTCACTGTTGTAGAACCCCTTGGTCCGAAGTACACTTTGATGCCAGCACCTTGCTATACATATTTGCGCCATTGTTTTGATTTGCTGTGTTATTTTGACAGAACATTTGAGAGTGTGTTCGTGTGAGTTCATTATAAGGGGCACATTATTAAGCTTGGCCCGATGTGCTAATACTGACTGAGCCAAGAAAAAAATCCTATTTGTTCGGGACCTACTGGTCGTAGAGTTATGCCTTGTTCAGAAGTTGAGTTGTAACATGATACAAGGCTCTCTTGATGACGTTTTTCGTGCAGATAATTTTTATAACACCCTTGTATTATGTTACAACTTCGTAGTCTGAACAAGGCATTAGCCTATGGTTGTACCACAGAGAACAGACATTGATGTCCATATACCCTTTCTTAAAAAACGTGTGTAAAAGTAAATATGGGCAGCCGGTATAAAAAAGCAAATGCAGAAAAAAAAAAAACAAAAAAAATCAGGTTATGTGCTAGGCTATTTATTGATAAACATTAACATGACAGTTTTCGCACAACTGCAGCGCCGCCTAGCGGGAGCATAACGACATACATTCGAAATGTCGGTTTAAAGTTTTACACAAGTAGCAGACCGAAGATGAACGTCTGTTCTCTGTGGTTGTACCTAAACCGAAACCTAAACAATAAAACAAGCTATAGGCTTTTTTTCATGACTGCGTCTGGCGCTTGTATTGTACACTGCATTAGTTCGGAGCTATTTTGCTGGTGTCAATTAACAGTAATTGACTCAAATTTGTTCGAAAAAAAAAAACGATTTTCTCTATAGTTAAGATACATAACAGCCGATCACAGAAATATGTATCGAAAAATAGCTATCCACGTACATTTGCGTTGTACGAGTGTATTGGTGATGGTTTGAATATGTTCATCATAGCATGCTGTGCGTTTGACGGTTATCTTTTGTTTGTTTACTTGTTTGCACGTTTTAAGTTCTTCGTTTTCAAAATGTCACGCAATGTAAAAGACGTGAAAATTAAGGTTTTGGACACATGGCTAGGTGAAAAAGGTGTAACTAGGCGACAATTGGCGAAGCACATTGGAATTCATCACGCGAGCGTAAAACCTATCATAAACAAGTTTGGAGAACACTATTCTTTGGATGAACTGCCATGAAGAGGCAGAAAACACGAATCTTCCAATCCTTAATTGGAGCAGAAAGTGGTAGCTCTAATTCGGGCAAATAAATTAACGTCAATACGTGATTTGTCCAAAAAAAACCATGAACAACCTGTGGACCTACAAGAAGCAGAAAATCGCCAAACAAAGTGTTGAACAGAAGCAACGCGCAGCAACAAGCACACTTAGAATTTTTCATAGAAATCTGTAAAGTTTTACCGAACTCTCAACAGCTGAACGTTCGGTAATCCGATTTGAAGGATTTCGGTGAAACTTGACAGTTATCTGTAAAAAAAATTACCGGATTTCGGTAAAATTTTACCGAAATCCGTAAAATTTGATTGCCAAACGTTCAGCTGTTGAGAATTCGGTAAAAAATAACAGATTTCTGTAAAATAATCTGAGTGTGAGGGCCCGAAACTGGATTCGCGAGTTTTGCAACGACGGGATCCATGTATTTTGCTGGACGACGAGACCTATGCTGCCTGTAACCGCATATAAGTCCCATATTACTTTTTGACGTTTTTGAGTTATGTTGCGTAATTGCCTTATTTTTTATCATATTTTCGAAAGCAATCATAAAATTTAGCATTTAGTTACAAAAAATGTGAAAAAAATATCAGGTCGGTTTGTCCCATCTTGAAAGTAACCGCATATGAGTCCCATTATTAAAGTAACCGCATATGAGTCCCGTTATAGAAGTGGCAGTGAAATAAAAATATTTAACACCTTTTAGAATTATGGTTGTACTTCTCAAATGTTTAATCCTCTTTAGAGAAATAATAAAATAATAAATTAAGCAAAAAATGTAATTGTAAACAGGAATAATAGTGGAATAAAAAACCATTCTACCAATCAGTCTCCCATTTGTCCCGTTTGAGACAATTCAATGAAAGATCTCTTCTTCTCTTCCTTAACCAATGGAAAAATGGTTTTAAGTTAATTGGCTTTTCCTTTCAGCGTCAATGCCTCGAGGTTGGCTCTTCTTTTTCAATTGGCCTTCAAGATCAAAGTCGTCAGCTGAAATTAGTTTTTCTTATTTGTTTGTAAATAATTTGCAGCACTTCAAGTCTTCACCTTTTACAGAGTTACTGTAGTGAAGATACAGGTATCCTTAGTTCACGATAATATATCTTTGGAATCCTAATGGCCGCATTCTTTGACGCATCCGAAATTCTCCAAAATTATAACAAGAGCAAGGCGCCACGCCGTCTTCCTGTTAAGTCACGATTCCGAAATTGTTTTTTTGCGATTTTTTGTTCCGATGTTCATTGTCTCCGTCTCTGTGGCAAAAAAGCTACTATCTGAATCATTATCCGCATGTATAAAACGTGAAACATCATTCAATGCATTACGGACCTTCTCTTGATCTGTATTTGAAGATGGAGCATATAAAGCTGCACCACCTTGACGATCATTATCCACTGCCAAAAGTTTTTCCGCTTTTATGGAACAAAAACTTCCACATGTTGCATCCTCACCAAGAGTGCTTTTAAACTGATCTGCATTTTAAAATAAGAATTGGCTCACATTTTCGAATGGCTATGATCCATTTCTTTCTTGTCCGACAAGAAAGAAGTGAAATTCGACCAAAACCCTTGCATTTTTTCACGATTTTAGATAGAAAGAACTAACCAGCTCTTGTCATCGCATCAAATCCACAATCTTCGTCGACAGAACTTTCATCACTATCACCAAAGTAACTCTTGGTTTTGCTCTAGGACATTTTGATTTCGTAAAGAAATGTGAAATCTCCGTAAAACACAAGCTTAGAACAGCAATTTTCAACTCGTTCCAGTCTGTCAAGTATTACATAATACGCTAAATAACGAGAGCTTGTTTTGCATCTTTTTACGTTCAAAATTTATAATTCTACGTTTTTGGCCACGTTACATGGAAAGGGAGGGGTGTTGATCATATCTTATGAATGTACTACATGGTGAAGGGAGAGTAAAAATGGTTGGAACATGTCTTACGTAATATTTGAACGAACCCCATGACAAAGCATATCGCATTAGAGCGATATTGTTGAACAAACAGAATGGGACTGGTATGCGGTTACATTTATGCTTGATGAACAAAGTAACTGCATATTTTGTCCCAATGCGTTTTTTTCCTCAAAAACACATTTTTTAATTTTTTTTTGATTGTATAGCAAACAATGCATACTATTACATAATAACTATCAAAATAAAGAGAAAAAAAGTACGCCAAACTGGCTGAATCAAGAAAAATGCATTCCCAACTTGAATGATCGTTTTCTCGGTTTGCTGTTTTTCAATGTGGGACTGATATGCGGTTACAGGCAGTATGTCAAAGAGGACTTTTTTTTATCTTTATTAGAGTGGCTTTCAGCCTCCTGGGCTGGTTTGCCACTTGTCAAAGAGGACTCAATAACACGTCCAGGTCCAACACTGCCGTGACGATCCATACAAAAAAAAATTGAAGGTCCATACAAAAAACGTGACAAGGAGGGGGGGAGGGGGGCTGTTATAAAAAGTCACTTTTTGCGTGACGTAATTAATGGACGTTCCCTATTAGCTTTTCTTTTATCGCTATCCGAAAAAAAAAGTCCATTTTTTTAAATGCAAACGTTAACATCTACATCCATCGATGACAATGATTTCGAAACACTTTTGAAGAATGGTGAACCTGTCGGCTCTAGATGGGTCAACATCGATGAACGGCGGAAGACAATATGTTTTCTGTGATATCAGTCGTAATTTCTTTGAGGAATTGATCAATCAGATGCGTAAATGGTTTTACTTCAATAAACTAGTGCTAAAGGCTGCTTCTAAGTTGAACCCAAGAAAATTGCCACCCTCCCAGGCAAAAGTGCAGTGCGAAAGTCATTTCCGGCTATGTACGGTGGAGATCTTTAAAAGTTAACATATAAGTATGTCTGAGCATGAACATGCGCCGAATTGGTGGACAAGCGCTGCGGGCTTGAAACGAATTGATAATGCTTCGGTATTTCCGGCCCTCGGAACTTTTGTTTCCAGCATTCTTTGAAATCCTCACTCTTCAGCAGCTGTCGAGAGATTTCGTAAAACAACAATAACAAAACCAAATTTCGGAATCGACTTGAAGTGATATCATAAATGCTGTCTTGAGATCCAAGGATCTAATAAAACAGCGAGGTGGTTGTTCAAATTTCGATTTGAATGATAGTATTAAAATAGAATTCTCCAAGACCATGCAAAAACACCGTCGTACGAACGAGTAGTGAGAAATAAGCAGTGAATGCAAATAAATTGCTTAGTTTTGAACATAACGTATAATTATAATATTTTCGAATGGTACAAATATATGAGACGGCACGGTACAGTTCGAAAAGACGTATATCATTCCGGGTACAGATGAAAATATGGCAACTCTGGCCAACTGTCGTAATTCTCGATCAAAAATAGAATAGGACCTATCAAGATTTGTAAACAAACGCTTCTGAGCCTTTTTCATTGCAAAACGTAGGCCATGAAGATGCGAGAACGCAAATAAAACACTTTCCCAGGTCACTCGGAGCTTCTGCTCCTTTGGAGAAAAAAATCTGTTAATTAGAATCTCGCTGAAGCCAGTGGAGCGGCTTGAACAGTTTTCTTCTGTTCAACTGAGGATCCAAGTTAACAATGGCACTTATATCATTTTACTCTACTGATTTACTAAAGTAAACATCTCAAATAACTAGAATTGCTTAGGCGACAATTGATAAATACATCCTCTTGTTTTCAAACAACTTATTTTTTTTTATCAACATCAAAGTTTAATCCTGAAAAAAATCCACCCTATCAAATCGGTTCCGGTAGTGTTTCATCGCGATATCGAATCCAATATTCCTGCAATCGTCGCAACCAAATCGACCAATATTTCTTCAATTTAATTGAATCGACTAAATGCACATGTGCTGGATCACCTGTCGTATACGCCACAAACACTGCTCCACCGGAGATGTCCAATCCGCTAAACTCCGGATCCGTCTTCAATGCTCCCAGATAGGCGCACAGCTGTACAGGTGCATCGTACGTTGCTGATAGAGTAGCTTTCTGTTTCTCCGAAGTTTTCCATTCGATGATATGAAGTTTATTGCTGGAAATAATGGAGTCCATTAATAAACTAAAACCCAAACTGTATACTTTCAATTACTCAAGTGACGAAACGCAATCCACAACACCGTTGTAATGCAGAAACGGATGGTAAACCTTCCTTTCAATCACCCGAGCCGGTCTTTCGACTCTTTCCAGTGATCCGTTGATGCTGAGCCACAGCTCCCTAGCCTTCTCCAGCCTTTCGCGATCAATTTCCTCATTATTGAGCCAACTTTCCAAACATAAGTGTAAATTGCTGCCTCTTTCCAGTGTAGCTCTTTGAAACTCCGCAAAACCTTCTTCCCCGAGTAATGCAATCTTGGAAGCCTTCCACTTGAGAAGAGCTTGTCGGGCTGCCTCCGGCATCGTTGCAGTCAGTATCTTACTCACCGAAGGCGATCTATACTGGTCTGTTTCGAACTGCTCGTGGCGTGTCCACGTCCTTTCTATGGTACTGTTTGCCGTAGGAACGAGAGGAAATGTTAGAACTGATCTCAACTCCACATCGCTGAACGGTACGGCCAGCGCGCGAGAAGGCGACGGTGAATGATGGGTGTGTATTTTGCTGTTGTTATTCGAGGGTCGAATGTTTTTCCTCCCAGGACTATCACTTTGTAACAACCAGTAAATTTCGGAAGAACTGTGAGTTTGATTTGAATGGCAAGAGCTGAGTTGTGTCGTTGAATCATTGTCTTTCTTGTTAACGGCCCCAAAGAGTGCTTTATTTTCATAGTTTAAAGTTTTAACCGCGCGCGCTTTCGCACTGAGGTTCTTCGGTTTAGGTTCAGTCTTTTTATTGCCGTGGCAAAATTTCGGATGATCACGGCTTTGAACATAATGGTAGAACATCTGTTGGAATAAGTAGGAATGCCTTTAATGGTTCAGCTTGGTGTTTTACTTATAAATTCGATATAATTTAAGAAAACTTACCAATTTATTGCTACTATCAATACTATCTACAAAGTATAACAAAGGTTTGAAATTAAATTGCCGGCGTTGAGTCGTTTTGTATATTGATATTAATAAGACCCGTGGAGAAAAACAAAACTAAAACAAACGCTAGCGATGTGCAGTATTCTGACAATTCGATTCAAAGCGTGATAACCGTTTGTCGTTGTGGGTGTGTTTTGTGTCTTCAAAAGCAGATGGCTCTGCTTGCGCATCATGCCCTATTGAAAGAACAGCCTTACTGCTGTAAGAAGAAAATTTAATGTCGTGTATAAAATATTTGTCCTAAAAATTATTATTATATGTGATATTCAAATACTTATATTAGTTAAGTTATTGGAAAAATATCGCATGTTTAGAAGTTATATACACACTTTTTTAAAATATAAACTGAAATGAAAATTTAAAAATTGAAATTGAAAATGAGACTATGAAAGCTTGAAAACTTAAATAGAAGCTGCACATAATCATACTTAAGAAATGACGACAATTTTAAGCTGATCAACTCCCACCGAGCATAAGATTTTTTAATCTCTGATTATAAATAATGGAATAGTAGCTGCGTGCGATGAACAGTCTCTATTGTTATGCACTAAAAACTCATGGAATATGGAAATATGGATTTTCCACCATCTACAAAACACATAGTATGACCAACAATCAATATGCAACTAGCGATTTGAAATAGGCTCAATGCATCGATAATGATGGGTTCTAACCGATTCGTTCAGCAGCTGCTGAATCACAACATTCTCAATTTTATCATTCTTAAGTGTATTGCTTCCTTGAGCAAACTACGCATGCGGAAAAACTGCCATTTTACCTGGCACAGTTGATTTGCTACGGATACGATGCCTGGAATTCAAGATGATACAAAGTATTTGAAGTAATTGAAACCTTTGAACGTTCTCAGATTGCTGTTGTTGGAGTCAGTTGTCAAAAGGAGTTTTGAATGGTTTTCGGAGCTCGTAAAGTTGATTCAACAGATCAATAGCGGTTTAATATGAACGATCCAGTTCTGACTACTGCATTGACCCCGAGAAGTTGCCCAATTTGAAGGATTTCTACTCGATTATCTGATCCATATTCTATCTTCTTTGAAAGCGGCGAGAAACAGGCGATCTAAATTGAGTATCGTGAGCTGAGCACGGCAATTATCTCTGAGGACATCGAAGTAGAAGAATTGGATGACTTGTAGACTTGTTGGAGAAAACTGCTGTGTTTCAAACGTTCGTTCAGGGTCGGCTGTGGGCATAGATAAATAATCGATCAAGATTCTAAAAGAAAACACTTATTATAGCCAATTACTTTTTATTACTGACTTACGGACTGTGTGGATGTAGAGTGTGAAACGCTGCGGCCGGACGATGGCCAGCTGCTAAGCACCTGGTCGACGGACTGGTACTATCTACGTGGATTGATGGTTTGTCTGCTGGGCTCTGATATCCTGGTCGATCGTTGGTTGGATCAGACGCTGGTGGGATGGGTTGGGTAAATATGCACTCCGGACTTAGGAGCTTCTAATGCCGGTAATACTGGGTCCTGGGGTATCACGAATGTAGAATGGGGACATTAGTGTGGCTACGGGGGACATTTGATTGAATGTTTCAACTTTAAGCTTTATATAGTACAATGGTACAATTTTCTTTGTGCTATCAGCCGTATTGGTGGGAAAAATTACTTGGTTGCTTGTTGCATATTTTAATTTCGGTTTTTCCTCACTGTACTAATTTTTTTCCAACTGTACGCTTCGAAGCTCTGAATAAGAAAGAGCTTATCCAACCCCGTAGGCTGTCCCGCCTTTTCATCCTTTTCATCCATTCCATTTCTCACTATAACGGGTTCAGACTCTTTGCTATGGCAACATGGTCTTTTTTGGCTCACTTCATAATGTGGTGTGTGTTTCAATGTGAAGTATATTTACAAATTTTGTTCTGCTTATGGCTACTCCGAAGTATAAATACAATTTCTATTGCTAACATTTACTAACCTTTAAACAATAAACATGTACTTACAACTAACCACTAAACATTTATTTATTTATTAATACCAAACTAGGTACATTAATTGTTATGTTATGTATTCTCCGTGCGAGGAGTAACGATTATGATGTAGAAGGAAATGTTCGTTCATCACTATGAGGCACAAAAAATGAACATTAATGTTTTTGGCTAGAATGAAAGATTTGAAGAGAAAGTGTTGAAAGTTCCGTCAGAGTTCGGCAGGTAGGAAATATAACAGAAGTTTTTTGAAAATTGAGCGAAAGGGCATGTATCCAATGATACTCGAACCATGGACGTCAATCTTTGCCTAACATCCCACTGCGGGGTAGGTTGTAGCAACGGAACAAGTCCGCCACTTCAACAGGCAAAAATTGACGCATGGAAAGACGCCACTGTACCACTGTGGCCTGTATAGTTATTCTAGCGATCTATTGTGTGCACTCTGTTTATTGATGCGCCCATGGGAGAGGAACTCTCTCCTTTTTTTTTGGGGTTGTTTTGATTCGCAACGACTGACGATCACTAAAGTTTTGCTCGTCGTCTCCAACGTAGAGACCTCGGAGAGAAACACCGTGAAGCGATGCGATATCGGTCCCCACTGTTGTGTTTCGGTTCAGCCGGAACAAGAGAAAACGTGTCTATTTTGGAAAAATACTTGGAGCTTTTTATTTCACGTCTTACTCTACAAAGTTCACGGCCTGAAAGAGGCCGAGTACATTTTTGCAACGCGCAGGTTGCTGTGATCGCTATATTTCGTTGCTATGACAATAAAATTTAAAATTCTGTTCGGTGTACTGCGATTGCACCTAACATCTCCCCCCTTAACTCAAGTAGTACGGCTCAAATCTCGCTGGTAGTTGTATGGTGCGTCTCGGCCTGATGTTTACATTCGGTTGTGGTTGTGCTTCATCTTCGGATGCGAACTCCGAAAAGTATTCCAAATCGTCAGAGTCCGGTTCGGGTACATCGCGAACTATTGGACTACCTGTGTTTCGTACCGTCTGGCGCGTCGTAGTAGTGGTTGGCAATCCAAACTCGTCTACAAATACGGATAGCGGGGTTGGTTCGCTTTGCTTCATTCGGAATCAGCTGCTCGCTTCTTAAGTTGGTTCGCATGCGACCGTATCAATCGTTGTTTGTTTACAAGAAAAACATTATAAATCACCTTTCCGATGCGCTCGATAACGGTAGCTGCTTCCCATTGCCAGGAGTTTCTCTGATGTACCTGAACGTAAACGGAATCACCAGGTTGGAAACTTTTTGAACTTGCACCGTGCTTTTTGTTGAATGATGTATTTTGTTTATCAGCTTTTTCAGTAGACAGTCCACTGCATTCGTAGTGCGGGAGCATAAGTGACGAAATCGTTCGGATTGGCCACCGAACATAACTTCTGCGGGAGATTTTCCTTCAAGGTCGTAGGTCGGATGTGGTACGGTACACTTGCAGGAACGTTTGCAGGCGTTATCCAGTGATTCTCCCCGGAACGGATTTTCCGGAGAGCTTCGCTTGACTGTGTCGACGAAACCGTTCCGCTAACCCGATAGACTGGCGGATGATACGGTGCAGTACGAATGTGTTTTATTCCCTGGTTTTGGCAAAACGACCTGAAATTCGTGGCGGGCAAACTGGGGACCATTATCCGAGACGATAGTTTCCGGAATGCCAAAAACGGTGAAGGATACCGATAGTAATCAGCGTCGTGGCTTTGGATGTCTGGTTGTCTTCGTTGCGTACACTTCCGGCCATTTTGAGAATGGATCCACCACGACCAGTAAATACGTACCATCGACGGGTCCGGCATAGTCATATATGGATTCTGACCATGGTTTTGAAGGTGCAGGCCACGACTCAAGTGTTGTTTTGGTTGGTGATTTTCCCGCCACGCAGCAGGGATTGGTGCAGTTGCGGACGAACTTCTATATCATCATCGATGCTGACCAGCAATGAAGCTATGAGCAATCGATTTCATACGGACCACTCCTGGATGGCCCCGAGGAACTGCTTCAAGATCTTGTTCCGGAACTGACGCGGGACTACCATACACGCAGCATCGTCAGACAGCCATTGATGACGCTTAGCGAGTCGCGCCGATTGTAG